>PITA01006661.1:0-64015 GCA_004023965.1 Spilogale gracilis
GAATCGCTAAGGAATTGCTGAAGAAGAAAAGCAAAGCTGGGGGCATCTCATTACCTGACTTCAGGCTTTATTACAAAGCTGTGATTACCAAGACAGCATGGTACTGGCACAAAAACAGAGAAACAGACCAATGGAAGAGAGTGGAGAGCCCACATATGGACCCACAAATCTATGGTCAAATCATCTTTGACAAAGCAGGAAAAAATATCCAGTGGAAAAAGGACAGTCTCTTCAATAAATGGTGCTGGGAAAATTGGACAGCTACATATAGAAGAATGAAACTCGACCATCCTCTTACACCACACACAAAGGCAAACTCGAAATGGATGAAAGACCTCAACATGAGGCAGGAATCCATCAAAATCCTGGAAGAGAACATAGGCAGTAACCTCTTTGACATCGGCCACAGCAACTTCTTTCAAGACACGTCTCCAAAGGCAAAGGAGACAAAAGTGAAATGAACTTCTGGGACTTCATCAAAATAAAAAGCTTCTGTACAGCAAAGGAAACAATCAACAAAACAGAGAGGCAAGCCACAGAATGGGAGAAGATCTTTGCAAATGACACTACAGACACAGGGCTGGTATCCAAGATCTATTAAGAACTACTCAAACTCAACACCCAAAAAGAAGATGAACACATCAAAAAATGGGCAAGAGACATGAAGAGGCACTTCTCCGTAGAAGATATACAAATGGCTAACAGACACATGAGAAAATGTTCAGCGTCACTAGCTATCAGGGAAATTCAAATCAAAACCACACTGAGATACCACCTTACACCAGTCAGAATGGTCAAAATTAACAAGACAGAAAACAAGTGTTGGAGAGGCTGCGGAGAAAGGGGAACCCTCTTACACTGTTGGTGGGAATGTAAACTGGTACAGCCGCTTTGGAAAACAGTGTGGAGATTCCTTAAAAAATTAAAGATAGAACTACCCTATGACCCTGCAATTGCACCACTGGACATTTACCCCAAAGATACGGATGTAGTGAAAAGAAGGGCCATATGTACCCCATTGTTCATCGCAGCAATGGCCACAATCACCAAACTGTGGAAAGAGCCAAGGTACCCATCAACAGATGAATGGATAAAGAAGATGTGGTACATATATACAATGAAATACTATGCCTCCATCAGAAAGGATGAATATCCAACTTTTGTAGCAACATGGACTGGACTGGAAGAGATTATGCTGAGTGAAATAAGCCAAGAAGTGAAAGTCAAGTATTGCATGGTTTCACTTACTTGTGGTGCATGAGGGGTAAACTGGAGGACAGTGGGAGAAGGAAAGTAAATGGGAACTAGGGTAATCTAAGGAGGGAAACGAAACAACTGAGACTTTGGACACAGAAACAAACTGAGGGACTTGGTAAGAGGGGGGTGGAGGGATGGGAGAGTCTGGTGGTGGGTACTGGGGACACCTAAAGTGTGGAGCACTGGGTGTGGGGAATGGGGAATGAATCTTGGAATACTGGAAAAAAAAATTTTAGTAACAATAAAAAAAAAAAAGCCTCAGCACAAAGCCAAGGTGCAAAGAAGGGGAGGAAAGGTGTTTTTTTTTCTCCTTTTGTTTTTTCCCTCTCCTCCTCTTTCTAAATATTTGACAATTTAATAGGAATAGGTATAATATCTCATTTTCTAAAGTGACTTCATTTTGTTTCTAGTGCAGATGAATATCTTTTATTAATTTTCAGTGATTTTTTAAAAATCTTTGAATGACCATTTTTATGCCCTTTTGCACCATAAAAACCAATGATTCAATACTATTTGATGATACAGGTAAACTGCTAATGGATTTAATTTAACAAAATTAAACTATCTGGAATAAGTCTTAGTTTTGAGAAATACAGAATTTAAAACAACTGCATAAGTTGAATCAAATTTGGAAATAATCATGTGAAAGAATTTCTTAAAAAGAATAGGAGGAGTCCAAGATGGTGGAGGAGTTGGAGACCTTAATTTTGTCTGGTCCCAGGAATTCAGCTAGATAGCTATTAAATCATCCCAAACACCTGCAAACTCAGATGGAGATCTAAGAAAAGAGTAACTGCAAGTCTACAAATAGAAAAACAACCACTTTTTGCAAGGTAGGAGGTGCGGAGAAGTAAATCTGAAGTGGTAAATGGGAAGGTAAAGCAGGGGGAGAGGGAGCCTCTATAAACCAGCTACTGGAAAGTGATATAGCAGCAGAGCACAAAATCACAACTTTTTAATTCTGCTCTGGTGAGGGACATCACTCAGGTGGCTAACCAAGGATGGAACCTTAGCTGGGACAGTGTGGTTTCAGGATCCTCAAGATCACAGGAAGACCAGGTGTACCTGAGTGCAGCATTGCTCCCAAGCATTACAGCATGATGCAAACAGTGAGCCCAGGAGTGGTCTCTCAGCTCAAGGTTGCCACAAACCACAAACTGCAGCACAGCTAGGCAACTGCTCTCCAAGCAAGGTCCCAACAAGTAGAAGAACCAGTGAGACTGCCTTCCTCTCTGGGGGGTGGGGGTGGGATGGTGTTGTTGCAGAAACATACCACAGAAGTCTACAGGGTTTGAGACTCAAAGCAGGGTCCTGTGCCTGAGATAGAAACGCTTGTCACAGACTGGATGAACACAGAGATGTAGTTTCTTCTGACCAAAATATACGCAGGAGATAGCAGATTTCTCTGTTCTATTCACCTGTCTGTTTATATCCCTTCCTTTGTTGTTGCTATTTTTCTCTTTTGTTTTTTCTTTTCTTTTATTTATTTATTTATTTTAAAAAGTTTTATTTATTTATTTGACAGAGAGAAACACAGCTAGAGAGGAAACACAAGCAGAGGGACTGAGAGGGGGAGAAGCAGGCTTCCCGCCAAGCAGAAAACCTGATATGGGGCTCGATCCCGGGTCTCCAGGATCATGACCTGAGCTGAAGGCAGTCGCTTAACCAACTGAGCCACCCAGGCACCCCTTTATTGTCTTTTAATATTCATTTTTATAGTTACATTCTATCCTTTCATTGTATTTAATTTATATCTGTACATATATATAAGCTTTTCTTTCTTTACAATTTTGGGATCCATAGACCAAAATGCACACAGAATCCAGTGTATTGCTCTATTTTGCTCATCTGTCTGATTATATTGTCTTTTTTTTTCTTTTTTAAATTTTTTTCTCTTTTCCAGTTTCAGGTCTGTTCTGATTTGTTTAGTGTATATTTCTCTGGGATTGTTGCTGCCATTTTAGTATTTTGTTCTTTTTTATTCATCACTGAGCAGAATGACAAGATGGAAAAAATCACCTCAAAAAAGAGAATGAGAGACAGTACTTACTGCCAGTGACCTAATCAATATGGACAAAAGTTGGAACTAGAGTTCAGAATAATGATAAAATACTAGCTGGGCTTGAAAAAAACACAGAAGATACTAGTGAATTCCTTTCTGGAGAAATAAAAGAACTAAAATCTAAACAAGCAAAAATCTAAAAGGCTATTAATGAGATGTAATAAGAAATTGTTGAGATTAATGTAGAGCAGAAGACTGTTAGGGGCAGAGAAGGTTTTGGAGAAGGGCATAGGCCTTTGAAATGCTAAGGCCTGTGTGACCGCTCTGCTGTAGGAATGCTGTGGGGAGTTGCCTTTCCTGAAGCTTTCTCAGCCCAGACAACCACACGTAATGTAAGAGATGTATGCTTTGTCCCATAGGCTATGTTTAGCAAAACCTATAGAACATGCAGGTTAGCATATCATATCTTTCTCATAAACAGATCCTCCTAGTTCCAGTAAAACCCCTTGTCACGTATCATGTGCTTGAGAAAAAGTAATAAAGATTTATGATTATGCTGAAGGACCAATAAAAGTGGGAAAAAAGATGAGCAAAGGTTCTTTTTCTCTGAGTGTTGACCTCTTCCCTTCTCTTCTCTTTCAGAGTAAGTTTGGAGTAATCTTTCATCTGTTGGTACAGGGAGTGCTGGCCATTCACAGCAAAAAAGGAGGCTTTAACTGCTAGGATAAATGAGACAGAAGAGAGAATTAGTGATCTAGAATACCAAATAAAGAAGAATAAATAAGATGATAAAAAGAAGAATAAAGAAATAAAGAAGAATAAAGATGATAAAAAGAGAGCTAAACAATTACTGAATCACGAGGGAGAGAATTAGATAAGTGATACCAGAAAGTGGAAAAATATTAAAATAATTGGTATCCCAGAAGACGAAGAAAAGAAAGGCAGAAGGTATATTAGAGCAGAGAACTTCCCTACTGTGGGGAAGGAAACAGGTATCAAAATCCAGGAGGCACAGAGAACCCCCCTCAAAATCAATAAAAACAGGTCAACACCCTGGTGTATAATAATGAAACTTGCAAATATCAGAGACAAAGAGAGAATCCTAAAAGCAGCTCAGGACAAGAGGCCTGTAATATACAAGGATAGAAACATTACATTGGCAGCAGACCTATCCAGATACCTGACAGGCCAGAAAAGACACTGGCATGATATATTCAGGGTACTAAAGGAGAAAAATATGCAGCCAAGATATTTTATCCAGCTAGGATGTCATTCAAAATAGAAAGAATGATAAAAATATTCCAGGATAAGAAACTAAAAGAATTTGCAAACATTAAACCAGCCCTACAAGAAATATTAAAAGGGATCTTCTAAGCAATGGGAGAGCCCCAAAGTAACATAGACCAGAAAGAAACAGAGACAATATATAGAAATAGTGACTTTACAGGTAATACAATTGTACTAAATTAATATCTTTCAATAATTACTCTGAATGTAAATGAGCTAAATGCCTCAATCAAAAGACATAGAGTATTAGACTGGATAAAAAAGCAAAACACATCAATATGCTGTCAGCCAGAGACTCATTTTATACCCAAGAACCTCCAGATTTAAAGTGAGGGGATGGGAAACCATTTATCATGCTAATGGACATCAAAAGAAAGCTGGGGTGGCAGTCCTTATATCAAACAAATTAGATTTTAAACCAAATATGGTTTAAGAGAGGCAAAAGGACACTATATCATAATTAAAGGGTCTATCCAACAAGAAGATCTAATAATTGCAAATATTTGTGCCCCTAACATGGGAGAAGCCGATTATATAAGCCAATTAATAACAAAATTAAAAAAAAAACATCAACAATAATACAATAATAGTAGGGCACTTTAACACCCCCCTCCCTGTGATGGACAGATCATCTAAGCTGAAGATCAACAGGGACATAAGGGCTTTAAATGACACACTGGATGGGATGGACTTCACAGATGTATTCCGATCATTCCATCCCAAAACAACAGAATACACATTCTTCTTAAGTACACATGGAACATTCTCCAGAATACAACACACCCTGGGTCACAAATCAGGTCTCAACCAGTACCAAAAGACTGAGATCATTCCATGCATCTTTTCAGACTACAGTGCTTTGAAACTGGAACTCAGTCATAAGAGGAAAGCTGGAAATAACTCAAATACTGAAGGCTAAAGAATGAATCCTACCAAAGAATGAATGAGTTAACCAGAAAATTATAGAAGAATTTAAAAAAAAAAAATCATGGAAACAAATGAAAATGAAAACACAACTGTTCAAAATCTTTGGGATGCAATAAAGGCAGTCCTAAGAGGGAAGTACATAGCAATATAAGCCTTTCTCAAAAAAAAAGAAAGGTTTTGAATACACAACCTAACCTTACACCTAAGGGAGTTGGAGAAAGAACAGATATAAAGCCTAAACCCAGCAGGATAAGAGCAGTAATAAAGATTAGAGCAGAAATCAATGAAATAAAAACCAAAAGAACAGTAGAATAGACCAAACAGACTAGGAGCTGATTATTTGAAAGAATTAATAAGATCGATAAAACCCTAGCCAGACTTATTAAAAAAAAAAAAGAGAGAGAGAGAGAGAGAGAGAAAGAACCTAAATCAATAAAATCACCAATGAAAGAGGAGAGATCATAACCAATGGAAGAAATACAAACAATCATAAGAACATATTATCAAACAAACAAACAAAGAACATATTATCAGCAACTATATGCCAACAAATTAGACAATGTGGAAGAAATGGACGCATTCCTAGAGACGTATAAACTACGGAAACTGAAACAGGAAGAAAGAGAAAATCTGAACAGGCCCGTAACCAGCAAGGAAATTGAAGCAGTCATCAAAAATCTCTCAACAAACAAAAAAAGCCAAGGGCTAGTTGGCTTCCTAGGGGAATTCTACTAAACATTGAAATAATTAATACCTATTCTCCTGAAGCAGTTTCAAAAAACAGAAACTGGAGGAAAAGTTCAAAACTCTTTTAATGAGGACAGTATTATCTTGATACCAAAACCAGACACAGACCCCACCAAAAAGGAGTATAACAGACCAATAGCCCTGATGAACATGGATGCAAAAATTCTCACCAAGATACTAGCCAATAGGATCCAACAGTACATTAAAAGGATTATTAACCACGATCAAGTGGGATTTATTCCTGGGCTGCAAGGGTGGTTCGACATCTGCAATTCAATCAGTGTGATACACTACATAAATAAAAGAAAGCACAAGAACCATATGATTCTCTAAATAGACTTATAAAAAGCATTTGACAAAGTACAGCATCCTTTCTTGATTAAAACTCTCAGTATAAGGACAGAGGGAATATATTTCAGTATCATTAAAGCCATCTATCAAAAGCCCACAGTAATTACCATCCTCAGTGGGGAAAAACTAAGAGCTTTTCCCTTAAGGTTAGGAACATGTCAGGGATGTCCACTGTCACCACTGCTGTTCACATGTACTAGAATTCCTAGCCTCAGCAATCAGACAACAAAAAGAAATAAAAGGCATCTGAATCGACAAAGAAGTCAAAGTCTCACTCTCTGCAGATGACATGATACTCTATGTGCAAAACACATCACCAAATCTCTAGAACTCACACAAGAATTCAGCAACATGGCAGGATATAAAGTCAATGCACAGAAATCAGTTGCATTTCTACACCCTAACAATGAGACAAAAGGAAAAGAAATTAAGGCGTCAATCCCATTTACAATTGCACCCAAAACTATAATCTTAATCAAAGAGGCAACGGATCTATACGCAGAAACTATAGAACACACATGAAAGAAATTGAGGAAGACACAAAGAAATGGAAAAACATTCCATGCTCATGGGTTGGTCAAACAAATATTGTTAAAATGTCTATGCTACCTAGAGCAATTCAATGCAATCCCTATCAAAATCCATCAACTTCTTTTCAGAGAGCTGGAACAAACAGTCCTAAAATTTGTATGGAAACAAAAAAGCCAAAGAAATGTTGAAAAAGAAAAGCAAAGCTGGTTGCATCATAATCCTGGACTTCAAGTTCTATTATAAACCTGTAATCATCAAGGTGAAATAGTACTGGCACAAAAACAGACACATAGATCAATGCAGCAGAAGGGAGAACCTAGAAATTGGACTCTCAACTCTATGAAGCCAACTAATCTCTGATAAAGCAGGAAAGAATATCTAATGGAAAAAAGAAAGTCTCTTCAACAACGTGTTGGGAAATTAGCCACATGGAAGAATGAAACTGGACCATTTCCTTACCCCATATACAAAAATAGACTCAAAATGGATGAAAGACCTAAATGTGAGGCAGGAATCCATCAAAATCTTAGAGGAGAATACAAGCAGCAACCTCTTTGACCTCAGCCACAAGAACTTCTTATTAGATATGTCTCCAAAGGCAAGGGAAACAAAGGAAAAATGAACCATTGGGACTTCATCAAGATTAAAACCTTTTGTACAGCAAAGGAAACAGTCAACAAAACCAAAATACATCTGACAGAAAGGGAGAAGATATTTACAAATGACATATCAGATAAAGGGCTACTATCTAAAATCTATAAAGAACTTATGAAACTCAACACACAAAGAACAAATAATCCAATCAAAAATTGGGCAGCAGACATGAACAGACATTTCTCCAAAGAAGACATCCAAATGGCCAACAGACACATGAAAAAATGCTCAACATCAATCACCTTCAGGAAATACAAATCAAAACCACAATGAGATACCACCTCATATTGGTTAGAATGGCTACAATTAACAAGTCAAGGAACTGAGAGACATGCGCGAGGATGTGGAGAAGGGAAACCCTCTCATACTGTTGGTGGGAATGCAACCTGGTGTAGCCATTCTGGAAAACAGTATGAAGGTCCCACAAAAAGTTGATAATAGAGCCAGCAATTGGGTATTTACCCCAAAGGTACAAATGTAGTGATCTGAAGGGGCACCTGCACCCCAATATTTATAGTAGCAATGTCCACAATAGCCAAACTATGGAAAGAGTCCAGATGTCCATCCATAGATAAATGGATAAACCATGGATGGTGTGTATACACAAACACACACACACACATACTATATATATGTGCAATGAAATATTAGTCACCAAAAAAAGAAATCTTGCCATTTACAGTGATGTGGATATAACTAGAGGGTATTATGCTAAGCAAAATAAGTCCATCAGAGAAAGCCAAGCATTATATGATCTCAATGATATATGGAATTTAGGAAACACAACAGAGGATTATAGGGTAAGAGAGGGAAACATAAAACAAGACACAACCAGAGAGAGAAACAAAACGTAAAGGACTGTTAATCATAGGAAACAAACTGAGGGTTGATGGAGGGTAGGGTGGTGGGGGGATGGGTTAACTGGGTGATGGACATTAAGGAGGGCATGGGATATAATGAGCACTGGGTATTATATAAGACTGATGAATCACATACCTGTACATCTAAAACCAATAATACATGTTAGTTTAAAAAAAGAATTTCTTAAAACAAATAAATGGTATTGTGGCAGGAAAAAAAAATCCCAGAAACAATTCTGTATTTCTAAAAACTGCTTCTTGGGGTGCTTGGGTGGCTCAGTCATTAAGGATCTGCTCAGGTCATGATCCCAGAGTCCCTGCTAGGTGGGAAGCCTGCTTCTTCCTCTCTCACTACCCCTGCTTGTGTTCCCTCTCTAGTTGTGTTTCTCTCTGTCAAATAAATAAATAAAATCTTCAAAAAATAATAAAAACTGCTTCTTCATAACACCTATGCTTTTGGCTTTCAGGGAAATATTATGTTTGTAGGAGAACTTCAGGTACATCTGCTCTAGGCAGATGTTAATGATCTCGACTTAGCATTTTGGTAATGAGAGGGAAAAAAATGTATGTGAGGGAAATGTGTTGAGACTTGTGAGGTCAAAAGAGTTGTTACGTACAGTGCAGTCTAAAGAAAGAATGAGAATGATTGCAAAGCTCTTATAACTGCATCCCTATTGCTACCATATTAACATATTTCTAAAAAATGCCCCATCCTTTTAAATAGAAAATGTGAACGTTATATAGAATATTCAGTAAAAATGAAATGCAAGACAAAGCACTGACTTAATAAGAAATTAGGTCAAAGTAAGAAAATGGATGATTAAAATTTTCTTTTAATCGTCTCTAGATATGATTAAACCTGCTGAATCAAAATCGTTGCATATAATTTGACAGCCTTCAGAGTTGAATGCAAATGCATGAGATCCAATTGGAAGCAACAGGAAAAAGGAGGCATGTTGTTTAGTATATTAAATTTCCATAGCAGGTGTATGCAATGAGGACAATGGCAAAATCAGACATGATTGGCCTACTAAGAGAAAGATTCTAATGCTGTAATTCACTCTGGCAATGATAGGAAATTTAAGACTGTCTTACTGCAGCTAAGGAAACACAGATTCCTCTGTCCACTGGGTCTGAAATAATTATGGGATGAACTAGTCCCATTTTCTGACTTACTTACTCAAATTCACTATATTTCACTTCATTTTTGAATTACTGATTGCATACTAATTCTAAATTGTTTCGAAGTGTACTTTCTCTGTTACTATAAAAGTGAGTTCCTTATTAGAGAAGCATATGAATTGCCACTGAAAGGCCATTTATAAACTACAGATGAATCTGAACAATCTATTAAGTACTTGGCTATAATAATCCTGTTGTCAGGTCATCTACACATACACAGACACACAAATAGCTTCTTCTACTTTATACTATCCCTTTGTCCTCTCCTCACCTTTCTTCCATTCAACTACGATCTTGCAGCTACTGAGACAGAATTTTTTAGAAAAATCTGTTAATTTAAAATTAAAGGACAGAATTAATCCTAAAATTATGAAGAGTTATGAAAGCAGTTCCTCAGGTAGGATTATTATGTTGTGCTAGACTTTCTACAGGTGGCCTCTCTCCCCCAAATATTATCTCCTTTCATTTTCTGGGAAAATTGCTTTTCATTTTGAAGTTCTCCTTTTATTTTACAGATATGATTCTGAATTGGAAAGTCACTTTTTAATAAATGAGTCAGTGCCCTAAAAGGCCCAAGGGTCAAGGGATCATAATGCCATGTTTGTATATATTAGTTTGATAAAATTCCCAAATTCTTAATGCCTAAATAGCTCAGTTGAAATTACAATTGACTGAAATTTTAATATGAAGAAATTAAACAAGTAACGAAGATAGAACAGAAATTAATTTAATCAAATTTTTGAATGTGTGAGTACTTTCAAACTCAGTAACAATTTAAGAAATAAGTTTAAAAATTATTACATCCATTAAATGTAAAATTATTGATATACTAGCATATATAATTAAATGTAAATTACAAACTAGAAAATAGTAAACAAAATATGGCAAATTTTATATCCTCACCTTTATAGACATTTTAATTATAACAAAAAAGTTAAGAACTAAATGGACAAAACAACAAAGAATGAAAATTAAACAGAATACCTAATGAACATATAGAAACTACCACAGTTTTAGAAGTGACAGATTAAACATTGGTTAAAATATTACTAGATGATTATTTCACCAAAGTAGTAATTACAAGAATAAGAATACTCAAGGCTGATGACATAAGACTTTCAGCTGGATCACAAGAACAGAAACAGTTATAAACATTGTGGAAAGCAGTGCAATAATATGCTTCAAGATGTTTTCATTTCTTTGCCTTTTTACCCAATAGTTTGACTTATTAGTGTTTATATTAAGAACATAACCAAAAAATGAAAAATATGTCCATTAAAATAAATAGAAAAAGAGTGGGTGTAATTGAATGTCTAGCAATGAGGAAATTTTGATTTATAGTATAACCATAAATGAATTATAAAAATATGTTCAGCAAATTTTCTAGGAAGAAGAAATGTTTATGTCATAATGTTAAGTGATAATAAAAGGAATTAAAATTGTGGAACAAATGCAAAAAAATAATGGAATGAAATCTGAAATAGTAATGGTAATCTAAAATTCATGTGCTTTGTAAAAATTTTCCGTTATACTTTTCAGTATTATCCACATATTCTTGGTAAGCATATATTATTTTAAATCACATGTTAATATTATTTAACAGAGGTATAAAAGAGATTGTTTAATTTTGGTTAAAACATTCCCATTGCATTCACTTATTCATGCATTCCATTGACAGATAACAAACAAAAACGGAAGTGATATATGAAAAAGCACATTACATGTATATACTTGAAGTGCTTGTGTAGAGTTGAGCAGTCTATATGGGAGAAAAAACAGGCCTGATAATTTAAGAAACTTTGTGAAGTTCTAAGCAGCTACTGACTGAAATTAAATGAAACAAACAAGCAAACAAACAAAAACCTCTGAAACAAATATAGAAGATGGGCTGGATGAAAGAAGGCTGGAGGCAGATTTGGGGTTGGTAGGTACCACAACAGTTCTATGGGAATCTAGGAACACAATGAACTAGATAGAGCACTGGCAGTATGAAGTGTGAAGAAGACAGGATGAATGGAAGGCAGCATCAGGATGGAGAACCAACAGGACCTGATGAACAGATGAACAACTGCATATGTTGGTAAAGGAGGCATCGAGATGACACTGGGATGCATAAAAGTCATAGATTTTTGCTTTAAAAAAATACTGGGAGTATTAGAAGAGGTACCATCTTACGCTCTTATCGTTTTTTATCTTGCATGTAATCCGTTCCATAGATACTAAGACCAGGAACTTGCACAGGACTCAGAATAAGCACCAACTTCAAGATGTTGCTTGGGACCAGCCCTCGGTACAAATAGCGTGTGTGATTTCCATAATGGGATTTTCCTGGGTAAAACTGTCCTGATTTTTTTTTTTTCTTTCAGGAGAATGCCAATATCTTATGTAATACCAATATACAAGTGTTAATAGGATATATTAGAACAGCCTAAGGCTGTTTTCATACATGTGGTATCAGGGGTGATTACAGTATCATTTTCTCACATAACTTAGACATAGCTCCTCAATGTAGGGATACATAGCTGTCACGTAGCAAGTCACAGCTGACCTATTTGAACAAATTAGTGAGCAAACATCCTGTGACTATTTCAACAGAGAGAATACTCATGGCGGCCTGTTTTTTTACTCACAAACTAAAAGCTTTTGAAGCAATTCAGATTAGATATTGTTCTCAAAGCAAATTGAAAGACCTATAATTCATGTTTCCTAAATAGAACTGTCTTGACAAAATTTTTCAAATTACATTTATAGACATAAAAAAAGAAATGCTCATTCATGACTACATGGGTTTTCCACAGACATTATGGCTAAAAATAGTGATGTATCACGGTTTTAACCCAAATTTGAGACATAATTGTAGAAAAGTACGACAAAGACTTTAAAAAATCAACTTGTGGGTTTCTGTTGAATGATCAATTTATTTCTTGCCTATGATGGCACATTTCATTAATTCAATTTTACATTTGTATTTCCATGGTTTGAAAAGAATCCTACTAGTTATGTTTCTGTTTGTTTTTTGGCATGACTCCATAATTACTAATAATGATCACCTCCTTCATGTATGAAGTATCATTTGATTTTATTAAATAATGCTAATAGTTTAATCTTTAGACATTGTGATACAGAAACATTCTTTAAACCATAGATATAGTATGATTCACTCATGTCCCATAGGAAAACTCAGAGGAAGAAAAAAAAATCATGCTCAGTTATAGTATAGAATGCAAACAAGTTGGATTGCACTGAATTTGATTTAAAATTTTATTTTAGTTTAAAAGTTTCAATCAGCAATTAGATATAAATGTTTATGTAATACTGCTCTAAATACTAACTGACACAAGCATCAGCTTGTATAGTAAATATATCCTTAGTTCTTACAGTAAACAAAAACAGAAAGGAAAACAAACAAAACATAAGATTCAGTAGAAAAGAAAAAATAGGTAGATATATTAAACTTGTAAAATAAATAAATTTTATGCCGGGTCAGGGTTACATTAACATTTTACAAAAATATTTACTAGTTGATATTCCTAATAGAAGCTTACAACTTTTAGGTGGATTATTGCCCATGTGGCTGCATGGTATGGAGCAGTAAGAGACACTCAATTCAAACTTTAAATAGCACCTACTAGAGTATACTTTTGAAGTTTTTGAAACCAAATATATTTTAAAAGGTTTTCTCTATTTCCTTTGATATTCAACCTTAATCAATTTTCATTTGAAGAGGTAATTGTAAAATCCCCAGAGTCCCCAAAACAACACAATTAGGCATTCAAGCACAAATTCAAACAAAATGAATTCCCACTTACCAAAGAAAATGATGTGAACATCTTGCCTTTTGTCTAAATACACTGATCATTTTAATTACAAATTATGGGAAAAGTAAAGGGAATCACAACATTCAATATATAGCATATATGTGCATGCATGTGTGTGTGTATGCCTTAAAATATGGGCAACAAGTAACAATATTACAATAAAATATGACTTTAAAATACTGAGTATACCTTGGTAATGCATTATTATTCATTTTATATACATTTAAAAATTGTTTTCTGTACTTAGGAGGTAAGTTTGTTGCACGGAAAGAACTGTAGTATTCCACCTATTATGAAAGTGGGATCTAAATTAGTTGAGTATAGAATTGCCATATGGAGGTCATAAAAAGTCTCTGTATAGTTGGGCAG
The DNA here is from genome assembly GCA_004023965.1 of Spilogale gracilis. Classification (NCBI taxonomy): domain Eukaryota; kingdom Metazoa; phylum Chordata; class Mammalia; order Carnivora; family Mephitidae; genus Spilogale; species Spilogale gracilis. The sequence goes on from PITA01006661.1 coordinate 13,986, forward strand.
AATTTGTACTTTGGAATGTGTCCTTTGTCCTAGTTCTGGAAGGACAGTTGTGTATGTATAGGGAGGCGGGGTGTAAAATGTAACAAAATTGCACAACTCTCAGAAACTTTACCAATGAGTTAATCCAATGCAGGAACTTTAATCTAAAAATTAAATCTGTGTCTGCACTGGGGATATAGTTTGATCTTTAAAAAATTAATACAAGTGAATTTTTTTAGTACTTTTCTGGTTGTTATGATGGAACTTGAACAAGAATAAAATGAGCCTGAAATAAGCCCTTGTGTACAGGGCATTGTGAGTATTAAGATCTTTGACAATTGTGACAGGCCAAGGAGGCAGAGCACATGGCAAATAGGGGTCTTACTGGTGAACTTTCAGGATTGTATTTTGTTTTTTTCTCCCCCCTCCCCCCCACCCCGCCATTTCTTAACTACACTCTAAAGTTCTCATTTGCATTAAGATTTCAGGAAAGGTTTATTAGTCCTACTTTGTTCTGTTTAGAGAAAAGTAAACTGACGAGGCCATCAGTAGTCAGGAAAGCAGATATGAAATTGTGACCCAAACTGATGGTTGGGCAGCAATCCATAAGAGGGGATAGCAATCCATTTGAGTTAACTGGAATTCTCAGGGATTTTCAGCAACAGTAATGAGATATGTTGGAGGAGGGAAGGAGAAAAAGAAGGAAGGAGGAAAGCACAGAATTCCTGTAGACAGATAGAAAGGAAGACTTGTGTTGGCCAGGTGTTCAAAGGAGAGATGATATCCTGAAGTCTGAGGAACTTGAGGTTTTGTACTATAACTTGAAATCATATGTATATGGCAATATTTACTTTTTGCCACAGTGAGGGAAATTCCCCTTCATGAAGAAATAAAAAAAAATCCAACTATGCTGATGAAATCACACTCAATACCTAATTTTTAATCCAATTAATTTTATTCAAATTGGGTTAAATACTGTGCAGAGGCACTGAGCATAACAGTAAGGAGTGATCTGTAGAATCACAGTATAAGAAGGGTGCCTAAGTGGGAGAGGAGGACAGAAGGGAGTGGTGGGTGGACAAAAGAAGACTGACAAAAATATCTTTGCATATTTCACAATCCTTAACCCTGCTGCTCGGAGTTGCATTTCTTGTGGCCAACGAATTCATCTATGGGTTTGCAGACAGCATTCATCCATGTCTGTTTCTCTTCTTCTCACTGATATACCAGTGCCCAGTCTGCTGTTAGATAATTTGAAGTAATGATCTATCGACATTTGTGATTTTGTGAAATTTGTTCTATTTTTATAATGATCTACACATTTCAAGATAAAGAACTTGAGCAAATTAATGATGATTTAAAGTGAAACTTTTAAGAGTCAATGCCACAGTTCACATAGAAGCCGATAATTTATTTTCCTATAGATGAAATAAGAAAACTATAGACTTTACTTCTCTTAACCTCGTATGTACTCTGCTCTTCATTTGACACAAACCTGATCAGAATATTCCAGAAAAGACTAATTTGGGGATATATTTTCTATAAAAGGGAAAATGTTACACTTAACTCAAGGTGATCACAAACAGTCAGGCAACACAGTCAGAAGCCAGGTGCCTAAGTGATCACAAATGAGATGCCATTGGTCTGTCTCCTCAGGCTACAGCCATCCAGCAGCTACTCATCACATGCTTTGGGAGAATATTGTTCACAAATGTAAAATTCACAAAGGGAAGGCTTTATTTATAATCATCCTTCCTAAACCAGATAGATGGGTGTGGGGTTTGAGGCATTCATTCTGTCTCTCTCTCCTTTTTAATAACCCCAGTATACATATTCTGAACATAAGTAGATTTACACTAATTTTCTGCTATATTTTAAATAATTGTTTTTAATGACTATATTAATTTTAAAATAACAAGGCATATAGTATTTATTTACCAATTTTTAGGGATTTTCAATTTATGCTAAAAGAGAATTTTACAATATTACATGATTTATCTTTTAAAATATTTCCCTCTTAGTGTCAACTTAGAAATCCTCTGCATGCTGAGGATTCTATATATATATATATATATTTATATATATGTACTATATATTATATAGTACATATATATAAAATATCAAATTAGGGACGCCTGGGTGGCTCAGTTGGTTAAGCAACTGCCTTCGGCTCAGGTCATGATCCTGGAGACCCGGGATCGAGTCCCACATCGGGCTCCCTGCTCGGCAGGAAGCCTGCTTCTCCCTCTCTCACTCCCCCTGCTTGTGTTCCCTCTCTGGCTGTGTTTCTCTCTGTCAAATAAATAAAATCTTAAAAAAAATAAAATAAAATAAAATAAAATAAAATATCAAATTAAATAATGCCTACTTCTACCCTACCTCTCTTTCCTGACAGTTCAGTTGATAATCAACTATCTCTGTTTCCTTTTATGGTTTTACTGCTGGGTACATTGCTATGTAAAATTGAAGACACACTGTTTGAAGAAACTGCATTTATTAATATGTAGTTGTAAATGACTGCATTAATTAATGAAAGATGTAGTTATGCTAGGTATGAGAGGTTAACTTTTCTACAAATTTGTGCTCATTTACTGCAAACTCTGGCCTTATTGTCCTACTTATAATGAGTTAAGTGGTATATAAAGTATATCCCACTATTAACTTAGGAACAAATCTGAAAACCTTCTTTGCGAAAGTTATTTTCAAAAGCAAATAATATGTGATTCTAATATAGTTAGCTTAAATTACTAATTTAAAAACACAGTATAAAACCTCATTTTTTCAGATTTACAATGTTTAGTGATCTTTCCATTTAAAAAATGTGTTTATTTTATGTACATTAAACTTCTCATTCAAAATTCTAGTCAATTTTCTTTCATTTTTTCCTCAAAGAAAAAGATTTTTTAGTCACCAATTTAATAAAATAATTTTAGAACTGCTTGTGGAGAGTAATTAAGCTTTTCCCTTTTCACGTTAAGTAATACTGTGAGTTCAAACCCTAAGCCGCAAGCACAAATTTTAGAAAGAACTTTTCCCCGTTATTAACTATAAAATAATTAGAGGTTGAGGAAAATGGCAACCATAGGGTATGAGGGCAAACTGTGAAAAGAGATTTTTCTTTTCATTTCATTATTATAAGAATGACATTTGAACCGAGGAAACTATTAAGGATCAATATATCATTAAATCATAAAATATTATTAAAATCTCACAAAACATTTATTTTAGCTAAGAAGTTTTGCTCTGCTCTTTCAGTTGCATACCTTCTTGGTCCTTTGGCACTGTGCGTGTGATATGAGTGGGCTTCCCTCTGGAACAAATCTGCATAAAGGGTAGGACTGATATGTCAATATTTTCTAGGTTGTGTTGTAAGTACCACCTTTAACACTTCAGTCTTTCTCTTGGTTTTTAAAAATGTGAAGAATGGATGAGTAGAGAGAAAAAAAAATTAGAAATCATTTGCTGCCTTTTCTACTAAACCTGAGAAGCTTTTCTTGGTTTAGAGTATTCAGCCTAGGTTTTCCTTAACTGTCCTCCTCAGTGGTCAGCTAGTTGTTTTGAGATGCCCAATTATTCAACATGTCCTGGCAGGCTTCTGTCTCTGTCTTATTCTTCCTACATTATTTAAGTGCTCTTTAAAACCTGGTGCCTGCAAAGATGGACAGAGTACAACAATAAAACCTTACAGAAACTTTTAAACAAGGACACTAACTCAGTCACTGCAAGATAATTCCAGGTAAATTATTTTGTTTTACTATTTTGTCATTTCATTTATAAATAAATAAATAAATAAATAAATAAATAGCTACTTAGAGAATTAATCTTTGGCAAAAATATAGTACTTTCTTCCAAATAATTCATACACTTTAAGGGTAAATTTAGTTTTCTAATACCATAATTTATTATGTCATTTTTGCCACTCAAATATTCCAATATCAACATGTGTTAAGTAGTGATGGCTTTTTCAGCATTTCATCCTACTGTCATATATAACAATGATAAAATCAACTGAAGAAATATTTATCTTTTTTCTTTGTTGCTCATTTCTGTATGTTAATAATCTTGATGACTCTGGATAGTAATTTTTAACTTCAGTGATCACATTCTATCATGATAGCCTATAAATTACTTTTTATTCAATTCTTTGCTTTTGAAGTTCTTCTGCCTCAGTCATGATTGTTCTTCATCACCACCACCACCAGCACCATCATCATCATCATTATCACTGTGCCCTTGCTTAGTAATTCCCCAATCCCTGGGTCTTCTCTAATGCCTCACATATTGTTCCTCTGGTCTGTTATAATATACAGTATGGTACAACTGAAAGGAGGGTCAATAATCTCAAAGTGAGAACTTTACTTAGTTCTATTTTTAAATTCATTTTTTACACTAGCTAATTACTAGTGAGTTTTTACTATGCAGTAATTTGTTGGCAAATATAGAGATAAATACATTTTTGCCTTGGCCCCTTAATACTTATACTTTAGTATAATAAAAAATACATAATGAAGATAATAAGAAGTATAATAGAAACAAAATGGCAAAGTAGAAGAAGGAAGGAACAACTAATTTTGCCTCTGTGAGACAGAAAATCATAAGTTGAGTTTGGAAAGGAGAAAAATATATCTCTAAGGCAGAGTTATAGGGAGGAGGCAAAGGTAAAAGTAATTACACATTAGTGTATGGATTTTATAATGATCTTGCTATTGCTGAGAGGTCAGTGATTCTTCTTTCCTTGTGAAATGCGTTCTAAAATCCTGACATTTCCAGATAAATATACTCTAAAGTATATTTTATATAGCATGAAGATGAGAGGCAGAATTGAGTTGTGTTTTATACTACTGGCCACTGGACTGAATAGATTGAAAAAGAAATAATTATCAGTACCAGAAGGATATAATGGGAAGCTACTTTACTCATACACAGGTTCTAACTGAAGCTCAGATAATAATGTCTATACACAAAAACACTGGTCTTTGGTTATAAGAAGATGCCTCTAAATATACTTTTAATATTTAACTGGTCTGCCAAACTATATTTAAAAATGTTACTAAAAAGCTATATGTACCAAAGAATAAATTTTACTCATTTTAATAAATATTAACATTGATGTACTCATGTAAGAAAAAGTATTTCTACACAATGGGTTTTATGTCTATATTTGCAAGATGAGTATTTTTTATGCCACTGGTAAATAACTTCCTACATTTCAGTGATAATTATCTCTCCCAGTTTTTCCCCACTGTTCCTGTGTCAGTAAGAAAAAAATATGGGCACTGTGATATATTAGCTTTGTTTTTCAAGGTAACTTTGTTCTCTGTATTGTTGAATCTCTTTAACAGCTTACCTTCTTCTAGATTTCACTATTTGTCAATATATTTTGAGCAGTATTTATCTACTGCTTGTGACTGAAAGAAAGGCATAGCTAGGTTCAAAGATTCCTATTACTAGCCATTCTATGTTTCAATTATTCTCAATATTAGAGTGATAGCAATGTACACTTTCCCCCTCACATAAGTTCCTAGTCTCTGAGCCTTAAACAATTTAAGTATGTGCCAAGCATTTGAATTTTAAAGGAGTTTAAGAGCTGGCACTGAATACAATGCAGTGGGCAACACTGCCACAAAATAAAGCATTTAAATTTAAAAATAAAGCCCATCTGGCAACTGCCAGTACCAACAGAAAGAAATCACAACAAAGAGAACAGGACAAACTCCTCAAAAGAAGGAAAAAATAATACGGCGATAGAATTTGGGGGCTTCTGCTTTCATTCTCATTATATTTGTCTTTGGAGTGGGGGTAGCTCTAGGCAAAGATTTAAATATTGGCTTGAGCAATATTTTTTCATGTGGAATGTCTCCAGGGAATCTCTGACTGAGATCCAAATTCAAGCCCATTGTAATCTCCTTGCATGGTGTGACATATGGAGCGGCAGATTTGTGCAGGATTGTGTTGTGCAGATGTAGGACGGTGATGATGGTACACCACGAAGCTGAAGATAGCATCTAAGGGAGTTCAAAACTATCAGTTTCAGTCCCTGGTTTGAAAAAATACAAAGAAATTCACTTTGAGAATATGATTGTGCCTGGAGGAAAATAACAGACAGAATATTGAAACACTTAATGGTCAAAGAGAATCTGAAACCAAGCTAGGCTGAAAAGAACCGGATTGATAACAAAAATCAGACTTGGTATGTGTCAGAAATGAGACATAGCATTTGAAAACATGATACTTTGTAATACTTGATCTCATTGATAACTTATTCAGATTGAATACCTAACGGGAAGAAAATGTTGATGACTTAGATGTCAGTGAGAAAGAAATAAAAATAAAAACAATATTGAAAGGAGAAATGAGTTTTTGAAAAATTTTGAAATTTGAAAACCTTCTCAAAAATTTTAATACAATATTATTTAAATACTTAGTTGTATGAGAGTAATTTATATAAAAGTATCTAAATCTATACAGTTAAGAATAAAGAGAAGACCGTATTAAAAAAATAGGTAAAAATAGGCCATTTAGATCGATATCATAATAGGAAGACGGCGTTTGATAATTTTATGAAATTATTTTTTTAAAAGATCTTATTATTTATCTGAGAGAGAGAGCATGGGAAAGAGAGAAAGGGCACAGAAGCAGGGGGAGGGGCAAAGGGATCTGCAGACTCTCCACTGAGTCTGGAGTCCTATATGGGGTTTCTCTGGGAGCCGGATCATGACCTGAGTCGAGGTCAGAGACTTAACTGACTGGGCTACCCAGGTGCCCCAATTTTATGAAATTCTTAAGGGAAGGTGTGAAATTTGCTATTTTAAATAATTTTTGGAATCTTTGTCTAGCTCCTTGATTTACTTCACCAAAAGTCAAACTGGATCAGAAATGGCATTTAGACTCACAAAAGCAAAAAACTAAAGATATTTTCTTTCCAACTAATTTATTCATTTATTAATATTAAGTAAAAACCATGAGCCAAATATTGACATAATAGTAATAACGATTTCATTTAACTTATTTATTTAAAAGATTTTATTTATGGGGCACCTGGGTGGCTCAGTTGGTTAAGCAACTGCCTTCGGCTCAGGTCATGATTCCGGAGACCCGGGATCGAGTCCCACATCGGGCTTCCTGCTCGGCAGGAAGCCTGCTTCTCCCTCTCTCACTCCGCCTGCTTGTGTTCCATTTCTGGCTGTGTTTCTCTCTGTCAAATAAATAAAATATTAAAAAAAAAAAAAAGATTTTATTTATTTATTTATTTGAGAGCATGAAGGAGAGGAAGAGTGCATGGGGTGATGGTGGGGAGGAGGATCAGAGGAAGAAGGACAAGTAGACTCCATGCTGTGCATGGAATCTACTTCAAGGTTGGATCTCATGACCTTGAGATACTGACCTGAGCCAAAATCATGAGTCAGTCACTTAACCTACCAAGCCACCCAGGCAACACTAGTCATACCTATTTTAATACCTTAAATGTCAATGTCAAGGTTTAATATAAAGCCATCCACTTTTTTCTTTTTCTCTATAATTAAGCATTCAAAATGCTGCAGTTTTCCCTTTCAGAATGTCAATTTATAAGCTACAAATTCAAATAGTAATTTTATACTGTTAAAGCCAGAGAAATTCTTTCTGGGTTTAGTTTGTTTTGGTCTCAGTATGAGTTATTTTCTGGATAGTTTAATATAATGAGTCTTATATAGGATCTGTGTCCTTTGTTAGTGTTAGTTATTTTCATTTAATTAGACATACTAAGTACATATTTACTGAAGAAGGATTGCATGGAGTTTAGGATGCCAAAATCTTAGATACAAATAAATCATATGGAGAAGGAAAAGAAATTCATTATAAGAAAAACATTAAAACTATAAAGAGTAATTGTGTACATTTTTAATCTTAAAATGAGAAAAAAAATCGTATCCGGGTTACATTGTAGCCCTTTATCCTTATGGAATTCTTTAAACCATCAGATGCTAAAATTTAAGTGAAAAAAACCTTAGTATTGTGTATATTTCTTTCTAACTAACTTTTTAAGGTAACTACTCCAATTATTTTGCTTGCTTCTTTTGCAAAAATATCCAACATGTTTTCTCAATGAATCCCTTGTTATTGCAATTATGTCACACATAAACAGATTGTGATATTTAAATTTTCTCCTTAACCATTATCAGACATATCTAAATTTGATAGCAATTCTTTCACTTGGCAACTATTTATTCAGTACAATTGTGTGCTAGTCTCATTTTTAGGCACAGAAAATAAGGACAGAAAAGGCAAAACTTTGCCATTATAAAGGTTATATTTTAATGAGGGGAAGAAAACAAACAGATGCATGATATAATGCCAGATACTGATAAGTCTATGAAACCAACAAAACATAATGAAGCACAGAGTGTGATGGTAAAGAGGCAGATAAAGGGTGGGTAACTTTAGATAAGGCATTTTGGGGGAGGCTCGCTGAAAAGATGACATCTGAGCATATACAGGAATGAAATATAAGTGGAGTACAACAAATAATGAAATGGGAAGACATAAGAGAGGGCATCAAGAGTCAGGAAACAGTCAGATTAGGTACAGAGTTTGGATTTCATTATAATTCTTTTTTATTTTTATTTTTTAAAGATTTTACGTATTTATTTGAAAGGGAGTGAAAGTAAGAGAGAGCAGGAGCAGGGAGGAGAAGGAGAAACAGGCTCCTCCCTGAGCAGGGAGCCCATGCAGTCTCTATCCCAGGACCCTGGATCATGACCGGAGCTGAAGGCAGATGCTTAATAGACTGAGCCACCCAGGTGCCCTCATTATGATTCTGATGGAAGACACTGGCTACCCTGAACAAAAGTAGTAAGATTTTATTTACATTTTTAGATGACCATTCTGCTGTCTATTTTGGTTTGTTCAGCAAGAACTGGTAATTGAAGTGGGCTAGCAGTAGTGGAAGTAGAGAAACATAACCAAGAGAATATAGTGGCAAAGAGTAGAGTTCAGATGATTCCCATATTTATAGGTTGTGCAAATTGATGAACATTGGCGCCATTCTCTAATAAGGGAAATGCTGGAAGATCAACTGGTGGGAAAAATAAAGAATGTGTTGCTAATCTGGGAATGTCTGATGTCTGATGTGATTATTAGACTGTTAAAATTATAGAAGTAGAGGTAGAATTGGTAGGGCTAGAAATATAGATTTGGGAACTTTCACAGATTCATCTTCTCTGCCTATCCTCTAATTTCAGCTGCAGTTGCTATGGTTATTCCCTGCAAGCTCAGGTATAACTTACCTAGGTCTTCACAAATTTTGTCTAAGAGCATCCCCAGTGCCACAGGAACCCATTTAGTCCAGCTAGGAAGAACAGGGAGTCTAGCACAATTCTGATTATGTTTTACTGGAAGTCTAGAGCAACTGAGCTTTGCTGCCTTGTGATGATTAATTTTACATGACAACTTAGCTGGGCCACAGTACTCAGATATTTAGTCAAATGCTAGTTTAAATGTCACTGTGAAGGTATTTGTTAGGTAAGAGTGACATTTAGATCAATAGACTCTGAGAAAAGCAAACTGCCCTGCCTAACACAGCAGACCTTATCCATTAGTTGAAGATCCTGAGATGAAAAAAACAGAGGAAGAGGGAATTCTGCTACCTTGGGAGTCAAGGTACAATATCATCTCTTCTCTTGGTCTCCCATTTACCAGCCTACCTTGCAGAATTTGGATTTGTCAACCTCTTCAATAGCATGAGCCAATTCTCACTCCCTTTCTTGCTCACTTTCTTTAATGTTCCTTTTCTTTATAGAAATTTTCTGGGGCGCCTGGGTGGCTCAGAGAGTTAAGCCTCTGCCTTCAGCTCAGGTCATGATCTTAGGGCCCTGGGATTGAGTCCCACATCAGGTTCTCTGCTCGGGGAGCCTGCTTCTCCCTCTCTCTCTGCCTGCCTGCCTCTCTGCCTATTTGTGGTCTCTCTCTCTGTGAAATAAATAAATAAAAAATCTTAAAAAAACCCACAAATTTTCTTTACAGAATTGTGACTAATACAGATTTAGGGGTCAAGAGAGGCCCAGAATTTTAAAGATCACTTTTCTGAATTGGTTCTGAGTTTCCTAGAATTGGTTTTCTAATCTGATTAGAATTGAAAGCACTATGACTCTTACTTTCAGTAGTAAAAAGAGCACTACTAATCCATGGCATGATGTGTCCAAAGAGATACACAGAACATTACCACTAGATATTCCTAATCAAGAGTATAAAAGGCAAGACTTTAGAAGACCACTTATGTACCTTCAAACAGTACTGACAAATTAGGGCTTTAGTTTCACATGTGAAATGGGAATTGTGGTTTCTAGCTCAATCATTGTGAAAATGAAAGAATAAATGAAAAACTTTATACACGGTATAATACTTGCTAAATTGTTGTATTATCAAAGCTATCATGGCTTTTGTCAATTGATTATAGTCTTTATTTCTATCAATGAATCAACATTTTTCAAACATCTATTTATTCGAAGCAATATTCTAGTTACTGGAATTCAATGGTGAGGAGCACTTGACAATACCTCTATTCTGTTAGTTAAACTTCTCCTTTAAAGAAAAGTCTTGAAAGAGATTTAAAAACACTGTATATTCTAAAAGAAAGACAAGATCAAAAACACTTCTGGTGAGAAAAAATAATGGGCTTGACTTGATTAGAGTGGAAGACCCTATAAGGAAGTGGTAGATAGTGCCGTTGTGGTTTAATATTCACCAAACCAAAGGAGTTAAATCATAAAAGTTTAAGAGAATAACTTAGAGTTCTTACGGAAAGTTTAGGTAAGTGATAAACTTGTCACCCTACTAGACTTTATGGGATGCCAGGTTTATGTGACCATCTCACAGTATCTTGAAATTTGGAAATATTTCTACTGAGTTTGTTCCCAGTTCTCAGAATGCAACTTCATGTTTCTTAGCTTCTTAAAATAGAAACTCATACAGATAGCAATATTGTTCAGTATAGTAACCTATTTAAGATTCAAAGTTTAAAATACCAGTGTCCTCTAATTTATTTATTTGTTTGTTTGTTTATTTATTTATTTATTTATTTATTAAAAGTAGGCTGCAGGCCCAGTGTGGAGCTGAACACAGGGCTTTAACTCATGACCCTGAGATCAAGACCTGAGCTGAGATTAAGAGTCAGACACTTAATCAACTGAGCCATCCAGGGGCTTCTGTCCCCTACATTTTCAAATAAGCACTGATTTTATTTATCCATAGTCACCTATAATTTGCCCTCCAAATTAACAGTATGTACCTATTATCCAATTTTTTTTTTTTTTACTAAAACCCATTTCTTATTTTATTCATTTCACTGGGTTTGAATAATTATGAAATAGCATGATTTCAATTATATTCCATGATATTCATTACAGCATGTTAAATATAAACATTAACACAGAAAAATCTGAATTTTAATAGAAATGGACAATGGCACTATGTCTTTGAATGTTGAGTTTTTAAGGCTTACTTATTGAAACCCCAAATTTTGATCCTTACTCTCATGATAAAAAATTAAATAAAAAGAAAGAAGGAAACAAAGAGCCATCATATTACTTTAATTAAGGAAAGATAAACTAAATATAAAACTAAAATATATAATTAAATCAAAGGGTGCTTTACGTATCTTTGAGTTCATGGGAAAAAATGCTCTCCATAAAAAAATGGAAAGAAAAATGAAGGAGGGGTGAGTGTTGGATAATAAGCAGATTGTTTTGTTGGACAAAAAGGATAACTAATTACTGTGCCAAATAATTCTGATCTTTGTCACAATCTGTAACATTAGAAACCAAAGCAATCCTGAGTGTCAGCCTTAATATGCACTTGACTTTCCAATCACTTTATTAGCATATTTTACATTTATTTGATAAAAAGTTTTGCATTTCTTTTCTCAAGGGACCTTTGCATTTTTTCAGTAAAGCAGACATTATTTTAAGAGTGAATTCTACTAGTTTCTTGTGAACTGGACTTTTTATTTGCATCACGGTAAATTTTTGAATACTAGGGAATTTTGAGGTCCTATTCATGTCTGTATTTTGTACTAAGAAGTTTATCAGCCTACTTTTTTATTGCATCTTCACTGGGAATTTGTAACGTCAAAGCAACGATGTTCTCATTAGAGTTTAGTTTCTCTGTAATCCACAGATTCTTCCTTCCTCACCTCAGGACATTTAGACATAGCAAAGCATAGGGCACCGGGAGCTGCAGTGTAGAGCTATTACATACACCGTCCAGGCCTTCACATTGAAGTCCACATAAGCAGCCCCATTTGTGGACCTCTTGATACTTATAAATGATAAAGGGAAAGATTGCTGGTTTTATTCTTACATACTCAGCAAATTACCAACCACTGCTCTCATTCATGTAAGGTTGTTGAGTCTACTGACTGACAATACTTTGCCATAAGAAATCACACTTATTTCTCATGTAGTGAATATATGGATTACAGTATAAAAAATTTGAAAATCAGTAAAACATATTAAATAGAATATTTCAACAACAAAAAATCAGTTCTGAAAGCAAGTTTGTTTTGAACAGTAATCCAGATATTAGCTTTACAGAAATTGATTTTTTAATTTTTAACTGTCAAAATTTATAAAAAGCAATGATTACTTGTTATTTTCAAAATTCACAATAAAGGACTGGGTCCACTAGAAATGTTCCTTTGTTCATAACATAACAAGTAAGTAAAACACCAAAAACACTATTGATCTACTTTTAGTAAGAATTATATTGGAAAATAAATATCAAGTACTTATTTGGATGAACATATTTGTAACTCCTTAAAGTACAACTAGTAAAGTCATACCATTTAATTGTCAAACTATCTATTTATAAATATATATAGCTTTAATATTAATATTACGTATTATAAGACAGTGTATAAATCGGGGTGTCTGGGTAGCTCAGTCATTAAACATCTGCCTTCGGCTCAGGTCATGATCCTGGAGACCCGGGATCGAGTCCCACATCGGGCTCCCTGCTCGGCGGGAAGCCTGCTTCTCCCTCTCTCACTTCCCCTGCTGTGTTCCCTCTCTAGCTGTGTTTCTATCAAATAAATATACCACACAATTATGAAGTAAATTAACTATATTTTTTTAAAAAGGCAATACATTTAGTTGAGCAATAGTTAAGTAAACTGTGTTTTACCTCCTAAGGTTAAATACATATTTATAATTTAAGAGGCTTCTGGGTGGCTCAGCTGGTTAAACCTCTGACTCTTGCTTTTGGTTCAGATTGTGATCTCATGGGTCCTGAAATTAAGGCTGATTTTCCCAAAATCTCCCTATTGACTCTGTGGTTGGCAGGGAGTCAGCTTAAAGATTCTCTCCCTCTGGCTCTCCCTGCCACTCAAGCACATGTACATTCTCTCTCTCTCAAATAAACAAATCTTTAAAAAAAATACATATTTATACTTTAAAATGCTCATGGCAAAAATATGAAATTATTAAGTAAAAAAGGAATTTCCCAAAAAATTGCCAACAAAATATTAAGAATCTAAATATAGTTGAACTGAGTATATTAGTTTAAAGAAGTATTCTGATTATTTGTAGTAAATTCTCCAGTATTCTCCTTCTTTGTAAACTAATACACCTTAACAGAAGTTAAACATTAAAACTGAAGGTACTTTTTTTTTTTTTTTAAGATTTTATTTATTTGACAGAGAGAAACACAGCCAGAGAAGGAACACAAGCAGGGGAGTGAGAGAGGGAGAAGCAGGCTTCCCGCTGAGCAGTGAACCTGATGTGGGACTCAATCCCAGGTCTCTGGGATCATGACCTTAGCCGAAGGCAGTCGCTTAACCAACTGAGCCACCCAGGCACCCCGAAAAACTGAAGGTACTCTTAAAAGACATAGAATCAAACTTTTCTTAAGATTTAGGAAAGACATTAGGAATACTTTATACAACAAATTATACAAAAATCATTGACAAAAATTCTAACCTCTAATACTGCTATCATTAATTTTAATATAGTACTACATCCAAGCTAAAAAATATGTATTTACTGTCAAGTCTGTGAGTAGTTATTATTTTTTAATATAGATCAATTACTCAAAATTAGTAATTGGAAATTTGTGTTTCTATAGAAGTTAAATTCTTTTGAGTTGATCTCATTGATGTGTGTATACACACAAATGTACACACATGCAATCACATACACACATAAATACCCCTATATATTATATTAATCAAAGATGATATATGTGTATATGTTAAGTGTATATGCGTATTTTGCATTTACATTATTTTGTTAATTTTGGTACATTAAAGTAGCTGTGGCTCCAGAAAAATCCGTAACTAAGATAAAGAAATTAAGGCTGATTTTCCCAAAATCTCATGTATATTGGTTGTCAATAAAACTGCAAGAAAAAGAGGGTATTAACACATTTTGCCCATATCCAAATGTCAGTGTATAAATACTGCTTTTATCTGCTCATAAAACTCTCTATCCTTCTTTTGCAGTTCACTTACAAAACTTATTATTTTTTGTACTACTTTCTTTGAACACAACTTTAGCTGTGACAGTTGTCCCTTATGATTCCATTCTTTATTTCTAACATCTCAGTAAAACTTAAACAACTCAGTATTAGACATATATACAAATACACACGCAGTAAGAAAGCATGATTTTCCCAACCTCCTATTCCTTGTCTTCCAAATCTAGCTTTGAATAGTTTTGAGCAGACAAATGAATGCTTAATTACATAAAACAGCTAGAAATAGTAAAGAAATCCAGGTATGACCCCAGTTGATGGATTCAGATTTTGAGGTCCTAATATAATTCAGATTTTGAGGTCCTAATGATGCCCTCATTAAAAAAGAAATAATTCAAAACTACTAATTCGAAAATATGTACAAGGCCTTGAAAAGAGCTCCATATAATCAGGAGCGATGGAGTTTACACTTCAAAAGATTCACAGCATTATCTGTGACAGTGTTTCATATTCTACTCAGTAACTGATAAGGATATTATTTATCATTTGTCACATCCTGTCTACTCACTACAGCTGATGTTCTTATAAATGTATCACAGTAACACTAAAAATCAGTGATTATTCCTGGTCTTCTTGCATCACTTGCCTGAACTGAACACATGGGTACAATGATAGAGGCATGGATGAGCTTTGGTTATATCAACTAGCCACTGATGCTTACAAGTTCTGGGACATAACCTGCGAGCATGAAAAGATTTAGGTATTTTTACTACTCCAAGATACTTTTGAACTGTGTGCCAAAGAACATTTTGTAAACATAATTAAGTTAGGATACTATGATTATTTCTTTTTAATCTCTAGAATTATATAATTTCTTCTCAAGCATTATGGTGCTTTTTAAATCGCTCTTCATTTTACCATGTTTCATACTTACTCTTCTCAAAATTTTTACTAAAAACATAATCTTTTACTGTTTTTTCTCATTGATTTTTCAGGCCAAAAGTAAAAAGGATGGTTTTGCTTTTTAAGGGAGTGAAACCTTCACATAGTTCTTTAGCAAATAAAACTCAAAATTTGAAATACATTTTTTGAAAGCAATCTCTTCTAAAATGTAAGGATAGGTCTTTAGAACATGTTTATTAAAGTCTGAATACAGATTAAACTCTGCAAGGTTAAATGACAAGGTTAAGTGTCTAATTTTGCAACCCTTTTATACCTGGTGAGTGCTAAGGCTTTTCTAATGATAGGATTAAATATGGTTTCTAGCTACAAACAGTTACTTGTCATTCCCTGTAGGTTAGCCTCTATATTCTGTGCTTATCACAAACAGAGAGGAAATAACTCTCTAGGCCTTTTGTGAGTCATTTAAAATGCACGGACTTTAGGGAAATCATATTTTCTTGAAGGAAATGAGGCATGACCAATCACACAAAACGTGAGAAAATCCCTTGATAGATGACCTTTGCCACATAGAAAAGAAACTGTTCAGTGGCTGAGGTTTCATGGATTTCATGCATGGAAATCAGATTTTCTGGCCACCAGTGCTGTTCAGTAAATAAATAATCCATCATTGTGTCAAACAGTTGAAACATGGAGATACTGCCCTTGCTATATAAATGGACATTTAGAGTTAGTAACTTATATAAACTGTTTGCATGTTAGCAGTTGTGTGAGCAGTGTTCTAGTTTTCACTACGTAAAATAAAACCACTCAACTTTGGTGATGTTAACTTAATGGTGGGAGTGTTCATTTGAAACTGCCTGCACCTATGAATTTACCAGTGTGTGGAGAAGGCATTAGGATGAGAGTTCCCGCATGGATTCAGTGGTGTACCACAGCATAGTGCTAAAATCCTTCGTAGACACTTCCAGTGACAACATTAAATAAGCCTACATATTATTTCATTAAAATCAGTTACAACACTTTTCCTAAAATATGTTGGCAGGATTCTCCCTGAATTCTGTTTAATATTTACATTTTCAGTACATTCTGTATGTTATAATAAATTTGGTTAAAATGATCCTTGACATCTAAAGATCATTTTTGTTTTCATTGGGCATGTCATACCTACTTTAGGCTATATTCATCATTTATTTTTACTGATTTAACTATTTTTGGTCCTTGTATTTTAATTCTATATGAATTTTTGTTAGTATTTATTCATCTGTATCTTCAAAATATCAAAACACACACACACACACACACACACACACACACACACACACACACACACTCTTCACTTAGCTCCCAGATCTGTTTCTATTAATGGACCACTTCAGGTTTCCACTTTGTCTCTGTTTTTCCTGAATAGGAAGAAATATCAAAGTATTTCAACCATGTTTCTGGTATTGAACACATTTATGTTGCTTTTCAGCTATCTCCTACACTCACCTTTGATATTTAAAATACTTTCTTTCTAAAATGTCAGGCCCCTTCTGCAACAACAAAGAGTTTCTCTTTCCTGTCTTATCTTCGAGGTATTTAAATGGCACCTCATTTACAATAGCCCTTTTTGTGCTTCCAGAAAACAGTAGGCATTCTTTCTCTTCAGAGCACAAGAAGTGCTCATTTCTTTCTAAGTCCCCTGTCCAACATTTTGAGAAAACCCTTAAGAAATTAGTCTATGAAATGGGTATAAAATAAAGCTTTCAGGAAAAGCTTCCTGAAAATGGGAAAAAAATTATAAGCATTAAATGTAAAATATTTTCATTTCAAACGACTTAGTCAAATTTTTTTATGATGTTTTACTAAAGAAGATATACTTTATAGTTGTGCCCTAATTTAATTCTGGAAGAAATTCACTTTTAGAAATATTTTCAATGATATCTACCAGATGATATTTTAGTCAAAATAAGTTTAGCATGGTTTTTAACTATGTTATAATAAAGACTGTTTTGCTTTTCATTTTGCACCTGCTTAAACTCTAAAGCACCTTCTCTTGAAAGAGAGAGAGAGAGAGAGAAACACAGCGAGAGAGGGAACACAAGCAGGGGGAGTAAAAAAGGGGACCCAAAGACTATGAGAATACTATTTAATCTAACATGAAAATTAATTTAAAAAAAAAAGTAACTTAAAGAAGGCTTTTTGCATGTTCTTGCTTATATTCTAAAACAAATTAATCACAGGACACTTGTTTTAAACTTTGTAAGGTAAAACTACAACCAAGGAAAACTTAACATATTTTGAATATTTTTAGGAAAATCTGTAGTTCAGGACAGTCATTCACCAATAATATTGTTCTGAATGGGCACTAAAAAAAAAATCCATGTGTTTGTGGATCACCTCACTTGAATTATGATTTATTTTTAAAATCTATCATTCATTTGCCACAGAAGAGATTTACGTCTGGGAAGCACAAAGTAAACTGACAACACGAGAGTTTGCTTCAGGGGACATTTAAATGCTTCTCAACAGGATAGGGGAATGAAAACTAGAAAGGCCATATTCAGTCTATCTGGAAGTGAAAGGATTACAAAGAACATGCCACTAATGACTGTAGTCATATCTCAATTATCAAAGAGAGTGATTCTGAAGAGCATGTCTGTGGGCATCTGAATGTTGTCTGAGACCTCAGGTGCTAGTGGGTGATTATTAAGTGGGATTTCCAAAATCACAATTTGCTTGTGCACAACTTCCTTTAGAAGACAAGGGTTCTCTTTTGCCTTCAGAATCTTACTTGAAACAGTTCTGCAAAGGGCTCATGAGAAATGAACTGTCAGTTTCCCCCTTGAGATGGTAGAAGGGACAGAGATGAAGGCAAGATGACAAAGGGCATTAAAAACAATCATCAGTGTTTTAGTAGCTATAATCTATATTATGAATTTATACAGTTTTCTTAAAGTACTTTTTTGGAAATATTGTTTCCAATTTTGCTAATTCAACTACTGAATATATTTATATATTCAATATTCAATAGTTCAATATTTATAATTTTTTATCTACTTATAAAGACATATAAGCACTTATAAATATACATAATTTAAACATTTGATTTAAAATCTAGAAAAACAATTACCTAAAAGAGAACACAAGTTACTCAGAAAATAAAAACTGTTTTTTAAAAGAAATGCATGACAACCTTAATTTTCCATTTGGGTTTGGGGCCAAGATGTGAATCTCCAAATAATTATCACAATTTAATGATTCATTATTTCATATATCCATTTTTCCAAAACCAGTTTTAAATTAATCTTTTCCATGTAGAATACTGTGAAAAGTACCCAAAGAGATGAAAATGTGTTTTAAGGTGAAGTTGCTATGATCCAGACACTCTCAAAACCAAGTTGGTGAAATATGACATATAGTTTGCAATTAAAACAACAAACAAAAAACCTCAATATACTCTATGTGGCTAATTGTATCAACTTTTAAAAGTTCCCTAATTGATATTTCTAGGACAAAATATTCCCAAATGCAAAGACTAGAGCTGAGCACAATATCAGGCCAACATACAGATTTGAGTAAGTATTGTTAAAAACAATACAATAGCCCTAAAATTGAGTTGCATATGTTAAGCTCTGGAACAGCAAAACAAGACTTACAGTCTGGCTCTTCCAGAAAAGCAATCTTAAACCAGTCAATCAGGAATTACTGAATCACGGTATTCTGATAGACCCCTGCCATCCTCTCAAGGAAAGTAACTTTACAATAACCAACTCACAGGATACCTTTTTTGTTCCCACTCCCTTCTGTGTTACGAGTCCTTAATTTGGTACAGTTCCTTGGAGCTCCTTTCTCTCTGCTAGATTGGATGCTGCCTGTTTCCAAAAGATTTTTGCTCAAATAAACTCTTAAAATTTTTATTACATTTCAGTTTATCTTTTAACAGTATTAAGTATACATTATGATGGGAAATTCTCCCTATCTTATGGAGAAAAAGTACTTTGTAAAACACTGTGATAAAATGGTCAAAGGGAAATTTTCTTCTTACATAAAGAAAGCAAAACAGAAATAAACTTTTTTTCTAAAACATTTATTTACCATTTCTTAACTATTCAGGGTCCTATTTGAGTTTTTGTTAATCTTTACATTGCCTAGTATTTAAAAATGCATTTTGAAAGAATAAAGTAGAAAGAAGCTTAGATGATCAATGATATAAATATATTCATCTCATACATTCTACTTAGAGAATTAGATGCTTTCTAACAATGTTAAAGAGACAAAATGAGAGAGATTGAGAGAATTTAGAATGTTATATCTCAAATGACATAATACAGCCCTTAGAGTCACAACTGTCAATTTTATTCCAAAGTCCACCTGTATTTTTAGACATTTTCCATGTAAAAAAATGCACTTTCCCTCTGGTTTCAGGCATTTTTCTTTTAAGAAAACAGCCCATTTTTGCTATTTGATGTAACAAAGAAACCAAATATCTTTAGACTCTGACTATATAATCCTCAGCATGAGAAGGAATCCCTTCATTAAAAATAAATAAATAGATAGATAGATAGATAGACAAATAAATAAATAAATAAATAAATAAAAGAAGAGACTGTGTCTTACACCCTGAGAAATCCTGAGTGTGTTTTGATACCCAAGAAGAAAAGCCTTTGAAACGAATCTAATGTCACGTTATTGAAAACCTAGCTGCACAGATTAACTTTTTTCATTCTGCAATGGCTTACAAAGCTTCAAATGCCCAGAAATCTCCTAAACCAGACCATTTAAGGAATCTAAATAAGCTTGCATGGTTTTAAGCTTTCTAACTTTGAATGCTAGCTTTGAAGTTTTGCCAGAACCTGACTGCAGAAGAGTTGTTTTTTAAACTGAATTCATGACACTGGAATTAGTGTTGTAGGTTCAATATGCCTAATAATGATTTTGACCATGCGAACCATAGACAGGCATCACATATGGTAACTCTGAAATAATAACTCTCCAAAGATAAGATGTGTAACATTCTGGCTTCAATATTTATTTATTTTTCATCTTTGTACACTGGCTTTGGACAGTGTCCAGTTTAAAGAGCCAATTGCTTTCATGGCATATGGCATTTGTCCATGGATTAAAGAACATGGAAAGAAAGAAAAGAAAGAAGCTTATAAGGTTGAACTACAAAAGGTCCCAATATCATTTCCTTTTCCCCTTTTACCCCTGAATTTTCTCTTTTTTTATTAGCTGAAAACCTATAGCAAAATTCTGGGCAAAATTCCACTGTCAAGTGTCCTTTTGCCAGTTTCCAATGATGACCAATTCTACCTCTTACCTTCTTTAGACCTTTACATAAGCAAATTTCCAGTCATAAGATAAGGTTAATTACAAGGTGTATATGTTTTTAATAACAACTTATACACTTAATTTAATTTGAAGACCTGCATTTTGCCAGTCAGGGGAAAAAAAGGTGGGGGGGGGAGGGTCATACAGGTCTCCCCTTCTATCCTAAATTTGATCTAAATTTCCCACCCAAGTTAAAAAAAAAAAAAAATCCCAAGTCTATACCATTAGGAGGCAGCATATCCATCTCACATATGGAGAGATTTATTATTGTCTTCAGTTCCCCTGATCTTCCAAGAAAACTTCAATGCTGTTATTACTATGTAAGTCTGGTATCTGTCACAAAATTTAGATAAGAATTTTGCCCTATAAGGTTTATGATTCTGCCAACTGAACTATTTGATCAGTAGGTTTTTTTGTTTTGTTTTGTTTTTTTTGTTTTTTTTTTAAGATTTTATTTATCTATTTGACAGAGAGAAACACAGCTAGAGAGGGAACACAAGCAGGGGGGAGTGAAAGAGGGAGAAGTAGGCTTCCCACCAAGCAGGGAGCCCAATGCAGGGCTTGGTCCTGGGACTCCCAGATCATGACCAAAGCCAAAGGCAGCTGCCCAACGACTGAGCCACCCAGGTACCCCCTATTAGATCAGTAGTTCTAATAAAAAAGTAAATAATAATAATAATAATAATAATAATAAATAAAAAGAAGCAAGTATATATATTCAGTAAGTACATACACATAGGCTTCCAAAAACAAATATGTGTATGCATAGAGAAAGAGATAACATACATATCTTACATAGCTATTTCAAATGCTCACCAAAATGTTTTTTTAATTTTTGGGGGACCTTGGTGCACGATTGGCTAAGTGTCTCACTCTTGGTTTCAGCTCAGGGTATGATCTCAGGTCCTGACCCCACAGCAGGCTCCACACTCAGTAGGGAGTCTGCTTGTCCCTCCACTCCTCCCCCACTCTGTCTCTAAAATAAATAAAATCTTTAAAATCTAAATAAACAAATTAATTAATTTTGAAAAATTCTTGATATGATGATGTTTTGCATATTATTTTCTGTGATTTTCTACTGAAATGTGACCCCAGGTAACTACACATGTTTAGTAATTCGAATAATAATTTTAATCCACTATGAATGCCTACAGTGTCTTAAAAATGATTTATATATTTGATCTGAAAGTATAGGTAGCAAAATATAAGAAAGAAACCATGCATTGATTTTCTATGTAATTCATTATATTGGTGCAAATGTCAAAAATAGCAACATTTAAGGGGAACCCATTTACACTACTGGTGGGAATGCAAAATGGTGCAGCCATTTTGGAAAACAGTATGGAGTTTCCTCAAAAGGTTAAAAATGGAACTACTCTACTATCTAGCAACTGCACTACTAGATATTTACCCAAAGGATACAAAAATGCTAATTCAGAGGGATACATGAACCCCGATGTTTATAGCAGCATTATCAACAACAGCCAAATTATGGAAAAAGCTCAAATGCCCATTGACTGATGAAATGATAAAGAAGTTGTGATGTGTATATATATAACGGAGCATTAGTCATAAAAAAGATGAAATCTTGCATTTGCAATGATGTGGATGGAGGTAGAAATTATTACGCTAAGTGAAAGAAGTCAGACAATTGCCCTATGATCTCACTCATATGTGAAATTTAAGAAACAAAACAAATGAACATGGTGGGGAGAGGAAAACCAAGAAACAGACTCTTAACTGTAAGACCAGACTGCTGGTTGCCAGAGGGGGTCAGTGGGAAGATGGGTTAAATAGGTGGTGGAGATTAAGGAAGGCACTTGTGATGGGGGCTGGAGGGTGGTATTCGGTGCAGGGGGGTGGGAAGCGTTGTATGTAAGTGACGAATCACTAAATTCTACACCTGAAACTAATATTACACTGTATGTTAACTAATTGGGACTTAAATAAAAACTTGAAAAAAATAGTAAAATGTATTTTTTTTTTTTTTACTTTTAGCATATAAACATAAAAGTAAAACTTAAGAAAAATATATTACTGGGGCGCTTGGGTGGCTCAGTTGGTTAAGCGACTGCCTTCAGCTCAGGTCATGATCCCGGAGACTCGCGATGGAGCCCCACACCTCAGGCTCCCTGCTCAGCAGGAAGCCTGCTTCTCCCCTCTCACTCCCCCTGTTTGTGTTCCCTCTCTGGCTGTGTTTCTCTCTGTCAAATAAATAAAATCTTAAAAAAAAAAAAAAAGAGGAAAAATACATTATTTTTATAATTCTTTCCAATCACACTTCTACATCCTTAATTGCTTAAGCATTTTAAATGGAGATTAGAGGATAATTTTAATAGGTATACTGGTTTGCTAAAATACTCATTTTCAAGTGAATTTTTTTAAAAGCAGAATTCTTAAATAATAAGCTATAATTTATCATAATTTCTTTAAAAATATTTTTAATGTGTAAAATCAAATGAGATGGCTTATAGTGCTTGAGGTGAATGAAACTACACTGTTGAGCAACAAACATAAATATCCTATTAAAAGGAAATAGAACAGGGGCACATTTGGTAAAGTGCTCAACTCTTGGTTTTGGCTCAGGTTATGGTCTCATGGGTCATGAGATCAAACTCTGAGTGGGGCCCTGGTCTTAGCATGGAGTCTGCTTGAAATTCTCTCTCTGCCCCTCCCCCAGTCATGCATGCATGCACACTCTCTCTCACTCTCACTCAAACAAATAATTTTTTAAAAAAATAAAAGGAGGGGCACCTAGGTGGCTCAGTTGGTTGAGTGACTGCCTTCAGCTCAGGTCATGATCCCAGAGACCTGGGATCGAGTCCCACATCAGGCTCCCTGCTCAGCGGGAAGCCTACTTCTCCCTCTCTCTGTCAAATAAATAAAATCTTAAAAAATAATAATAATAAAATGAAAAAAATAAAAGGAAATGGAACTGAAATACTACTAAGTGACTTAATAATCAGCCAATATGAGTATTTTCTGTCAACGTGGAACCTACAAAAAGACATACAAAAAAATTTACATGTTCTTGAACTATAACTTTCCTTCCTTCTTCTCTCTTCCCTTACTTCCTTTTTAAAAACTTTTATAGAGGGGCACCTGGGTGGCTCAGTCCTTAAGTGACTGCCTTCAGCTCAGATCATGATCCCATGCTCCTGGGATGGAGTCCCACATGGGCTCCTTGCTCCACAGGGAGTCTGCTTCTTCCTCTGCCCCTCTTGCCACTCATTCTCTCAATCTTTCTCTCTCAAATAAATAAATAAAAATCCTTAAAGAATAAAAAATAACTTTTATCATAGAGATGTTAAGTTAATTAAAAAATATATATATATTGCTTAGGGGTTCTGGCTATTCTTGTCTTTTAACTCATTCAAAAATTACTGAACACTAAACACCATCACAGTTTTGGTCTGGGCTTTGGTGATATTTAAATGAAAAATACTGTCCTGCATTTGAGAACTGCACAAGTCTATTGGTTAGATGGATGCAATATAGAAACACAAGTGGCATAACAACAGTGTACTGTGTTTGAATTTTATGCAAATTTGAATTATGCAAATTTGAAAGAGCATCATATAAAACATTAATAAAGTCTTACTTTATGCAAAAACATTAAAATAGGGTAAATCAACCTCAAATTAAAAATTCATCAAATGTGCAAAAATTTAAAATTTATAGCTGAATGTACTATGAACTGGGCTGTCTGTTGAACTTGGCTTTCTATTGACACATAGTTGTGTCAATTTAATTGTTAAAAATTATGTGCCACTTTTTCAGAGGTAGGTCTGAATTATTAGAGTTTTTTCAAATAATATTTTCCTGTTTATCTCTCAAAACAAACAAATACACAAACAGGATCAGATAATATATAAAATGCATTTTTATGAAAATAAGAATCTAAGCCTAAATAAGGCTGCTATAGAATGCTTTAGAGAGTAATGGCACTTTTACCTAAACTTTGGAGTCTATGTAGAAGTTTTCCAGTTAAATGAGGTAGGTAACACTTGACTGTCCTGATAAATAAGTATAAAGAGAAATGGCATGTTGAAGAGAAAGCAGTCCATTGACTTCTACCCAAGAATATAGAGAGTGAGGAGCAATTAGGGTGGTCAGATAAACAAAAGACACAGATACAATGATTTAGAATATTATATTGGTGATGATAGTCATTAAGAGACTAGGTTTTTACCATAATTTCTCAACATAAAAACTTATTTTTCAAAAAAAGATTTTATTTATTTATTTGACGAGAGACAGAGAGTGTGAGCATAAGTGGGGGAGTCAGGCAGAGGGAGAGGGAGAAGCAGACTCTCCACTCGGCAGGGAGCCAGATGCCAGGCTCCATCTTAGGACCCTGGGATCATGACCTGAGCCAAAGGCAGATGCTTAACCAACCGAGTGACCCAGGTGCCCCTCAACATAAAACTTTATAACTATTCATGGGGCACCTGGGTGGCTCGGTTGGTTAAGCAACTGCTTTCGGCTCAGGTCATGTTCCCAGAGTCCTGGGATTGAGCCCCGCATCGGGCTCCCTGCTGGGCGGGAAGCCTGCTTCTCCCTCTCTCACTCCTTGTGTTCCCTCTCTAGCTGTGTTTCTCTCTGTCAAGTAAATAAATAAAATCTTTAAAAAACAAAACAAAACAAAAAACCTTGTAACTACTCATTTTTTAAAATGCTCATAACATCAAAAGACTCTACTAGATCTGTCTTTCTATAACTGAAATTTTAGCAAAGGGTAAAATATATTCCTGTGACATACAAGATTGAAAATGACTCAATCCAAATTAATAATAAATACTGGTGAAGGCTGTGTAACAATGTTCCTTCTCATTGGTGTTTAGCAGAGTAACTTGCAAAAGTAAGCATTCAATAAATATGTTTCGAATTGAATCACATTTTATTTGATCAAATGAATCAGTTGTAATTTACTTACTCAGTCCTGTGTTTCCAGTTTGAACATTTCCTTTCCTGCTTCTATTTAAATTAAGACTTCTATAACTCCCAAATAGCTCAGT
Organism: Spilogale gracilis; assembly: GCA_004023965.1. Lineage (NCBI taxonomy): Eukaryota > Metazoa > Chordata > Mammalia > Carnivora > Mephitidae > Spilogale > Spilogale gracilis. The sequence continues at coordinate 39,641 of PITA01006661.1, forward strand.
CTCAAATTACAAATCTATAAAATTCTTATTTACCTATTTCAAATTCCCTTCTGGGATAAAAAGATATTTTGTAAAAGTATAAACTTGCCTTTCTAAGTTTAAAACTCATAATGTAATATGACTCATAACCATTAATCTGGTTAGTAGTAAGCACTCAATAAGTATTTTAATATATGAATACAGAAAATCCTGTATGATTTTGTTCCATTTTTTAACTCTTTGCTGACAGATGTATGTTAGATTCTAAAATATCTTAGCCAAGAAGGCATTAAGTCAGTATCTCTATTCCCCCTTTTTATCTAGTTATTTTAAAATATATTATTGGGGATTTTCTGCTTCAAGCTTTAGTAGATGAATTTGTTTTAGATCAAACTTTGTGCTGAAAATAACTTGAAAACTTGATAGAAAAAAAAATCTGTTTGAAGTCATCTAAAAGCTACCAAAGTAGTGAGAACTTAATCTCAGAGAGAAGGGAAATTCAAAGAGGAAAGCCTAGTACTTTGCCTTCAAAGGATGTACTGATTCAAACACAGCTGAAAAGCTTCAGAGAGTTAATGAAGACTTACCTGGTTGATAGAAAAAAAAAAAAAAAAGGAATTTAACATATGTCTTAGAGGAGGGACCCTTATTTTAGAAATACCTAGTTGGAGCTCCAAAGAGCTATTCCTAGGAATAAGGGATTGATACCCAAACTTATATCAATTCAAATTTTGATTTAATTAAAGAGTTCTTCTAGCCTATGGTCTATTAAGTCATTAAGAGACAAGGTTTTTACCATAATTTCTCAACATAAAACCTAATTTTTTTAAAAAAGATTTTATTTATTTATTTGACAGGAGAGAAAGAGAGAATGAGCATAAGTGGGGGAGTCAGGCAGAGGGAGAGGGAGAAGTAGACTCTCCATCTCAGACACTCAAAACTAAACTGACTCTGGAGGAACATAACATCAATAAGATTATATCTTCAATTTTTCATGTATAATATGCACCATTCATTAAAATATAGTCCAATTATGAAAAATACAAAGGGGGCTAAAAAGAAGGAGGGAAATCAAAATGGGAAGCAGATTCATAGAAGATCCATACTGAAGTTACTGGATACAAATTTATGTATAATCATTATTAATATATTGAACAAATTGGGGACAGGTTGAGAATTTCAGCAGAATGTGAAAAAAATCAAGTGAAAGTGCCAGAACAACTACAAAATATGTATTAATAAATTTAAAAATTAAATGGATAAGATCTTCCATTTGTTTCTAAGATTTTATTTATTTATTTGACAGAGAGAGGTCACAAGTAGGCAAAGAGCAGAGAGGCAGACACAGAGGAGGAAGCAGGTTTCCTGCCGAGCAGAGGGCCCGAGGCAGGCCTCGATCCCAGGACCCTGAGATCATGACCTGAGCCGAAGGCAGAGGCTTTAACCCACTGAGCCACCCAGGTGCCGGGATCTTCCATTTCTAAACAAATAGAATAATGAAAATGAAATTTTCTTTCCTTAGAATTTTCCCTGCTTTAAATAGCCAAAATCTGGAAAATACACATAAAAAATAGTTTTCAAGAAACTAGATTTCAGGCAATGAAGAAAAACTATCCCCAGAGACAAAAAACAATTTAGATGAATCCAATTAATGTCCCAGGTTACAGCTTTGAGAGAGTTTCAGACTATATTGTGAAGAAGGGGTTCCTTTGAGAAGGTAGAGCTGAGAACTTGGGGAGACCAAGAAAAATGGAGTTTGCAGAACAGACTCCCAGAAAGGAGGAGGATGCTCTGAAAGAGAAATATGGAGATCTACAGAGGATCATCTTAGCGTATTCAGCAGAGTATTAATCAGACATGCAGGTCTAATTAAAGCCAAAAAAAAAAAAAAAAAAACATTCAAGGATTTACAAGTAATAATGCCTTGGTGGCAATCTCATAGGGTTGAGAATAGTGCTAATTTCTCTAAAGAGACCAGAAACCTCATAATTCATATGACATTAGATATAATATACAGATAAGTCTTATACCATGTTTGGAGAAAAATTAGCTTTAAAATTAGTACTGCTCTGGTGCTGCCCAACTGATATTAAAAGTAAGAGCATTTCTAAGTTAAGTTAATTGCATTCAAAAACAAAGCTCAAGATTTATAGAGATACAAAAGTATCAGGTATATAACAAGGTGAAAGTCACAATATCACACATCCAAGGCAAAAATTACCAGGTATGAAAAAAAAAAAAGAAAGAAAATGCAATTCATGATGAAAAGAAAAATAAGTTAATTGAATCTGACAGAACTAACACACAGCTATAACTATATGTGGGCTATATTAAAAAAGATAGCTGATTAGAAAAGTATTCTAATCAGAATTCTAGCATGAAATCTATACTGGCTGTGATTTTAAAAAAAATGTCAGTGAAAGAATTAATGGCAGATCAGACATTACAAAGAAAATACTACTGGATCTGAACTGAATTAGTCAGTAACAGAAAATCCAAAATGAAACAGAGAGAGAAGGAAAAAAAAAAATGTAAAGAGTATCATTGACCTACAGGTCAACAACTTTGTGTGGCATAATTAAAAAAAATAATAGTAATCCTGGAAAATTATGCAAATTCCATAAAAACTAGGAAAAAAGGTCCAAAAATTTCAAGGAACTCCAGCACACAAAGCACAAAGAAAGCAGTGCTGAGGAAAATTATAATCATATTGCTTGAAACCAGGACTGTAGGAAAAAACACTAAAGATGCCACAGAAAAATACATCTTATGTATAGGAGAATACAAATGAGATTGACAGTCAGCTTTCTAATTGGAAAAAAAAAAAGAGTGATAGTAGAGAACCACTGAGGAAAAAAAAAAGAAAAGAAAAGAAAAGAAAAGAAAAGAAAAGAAAAGAAAAGAAAAGAAAAGAAAAGAAAAGAAAAGAAAAGAAAAGAACTCAACCCAGGAGCTTCTGGGTGGCTGTCATTAAGCATCTGCTTTCAGCTCAGGTCATGACGCTGGAGTCCTGAGATGGAGCCCTGCCTCGGGCTCCCTGCTTGACAGGAAGCCTGCTTCTCCCTCTTTCACTCCCCCTGCTTGTGTTCCCTCTCTAATAAATAAATACAATCTTTAAATAACAAAACAAAACAAAACAATACCTCAACCCAGAATTCTATATACCATATAAACTGTCTTTTACAAGTGGAAGCAAAATGAAAACGTTTTAGACCCTACAAAATTTAAAATATTTCATCTCCATCAGACCCACAGCCCAACAGATATTAAAGAAAGTCCTCTGTGTAGAAAAAATATGATATAAAAAGGAGGTATGAATCTACAAATCTACACAAAAGTGAACAAGGGGCACTAGAAATGATAACTACATGGAGAAATATGTAATAACTTTTTTGTTTAAATCTCTCTGAAAATATAATTAGCTCTTTTAAAATAATGTACTGTGGGGTTTATAACAGTAAATACACAATGTATGGAAGTGATATCATAAAGGCTGAAGGATTCTTTGTATGTAAAATGTTAACATATTAATTGAAACCAGATTAATAATTTAACCATAAAAACCATAAACCTTAAAATACTAAAATAAAATAACAAAATTTATAATTAATAAGTCATTACAGGGGGATAAAAATTGTTGAAAATACTTATTTCAAAAGAAAACACAGAAAGTGTAAAAAGAGCAAATAATACTTGAGATAGAAAATTAATAGCAAGATACTAGACTTAAACCTAACCATATCAATAATCACATGAAATAAATGTTCCTAACACTCCTAATTAAAAGTCAGTAGAATAGACAAGTAAGCAACACCTGAATGCTTGCTCCCTATAACAAACACTCTTTAAGTATATAAACACAAATAGGCTACAAGTAAAAGGATGAAACAAGGTATACCATGTTAACATTAATTAAAAGCAAGCTGAATTTGCCATTAATTTCAGAAAAAGTACACAAGACCAAAGAATTTTAGCAAGAATAAAAATGACTGTTCATGTGATAAAAGGGTTAGTTCATCTGAGGCCCATAATAATTCAAAATGTTCATGTGCCTCAAAATAGAGTTTCAAAATGCCTGAAGCACAGGATGGCTTGGTGGCTCAGCTAAGCCTCTGCCTTAGGCTCAGGTTGTGATCCCAGGGTCTTGGGATCAATGCCCATAGCAGGTTCCTTGCTCAGCGAGGAGCCTGTCTCTCTCTCTGCCTGCTGCTCCCCCTGCTTGTGCTTCCTCTCTCATAAATAATAAATAAATACATACATATATACATACTACATACATACATAAAATCTTAAAAAAAAATGCATGAAGCAAAAACTGCCAGATTGAGGGGAAAGAAAGAAATGCACAGTCTGTAGTCAGAGAATTGATTACCAATTTCTCATTATATGATAAAACCAGGAAAGAGAAAATCACTAAGGATATAGAAGATCTGAAGTAATTTGAAATGATTGACATTTACAGAATGCTCTAATCAGGAATGTCAGAATATATACTGATTTCAAGTACACACAGAATATGTACCAAAATAGGTAAAATTATTTTCCATAAAAAAATCTCAAATATTATAAATGTAATTAAATTAGAAACCAATAAAAGAAATATTCTGAAAAAAATCCTTAAATATTTAAAAATCAAAATGTATACTTCGAAATAACCCACAATACCAAGGAAAAAATCATTTGGGGGAGCTAAGAAAATTACCATCTATACAGGCATAGACATTCAGACAAGATCAACAGTCAAAAGAAAATAAACAAATATGTAGATAAATATAAAAGGGAACAAAACAGAAATAATTATATGTTGTTGATTTAAAAACTTAAAAATTAAAATATAAGTGAATATCCCCCAAAAATGCAATGTGTAAATAGCATTAATTTGTTCTAATACCTTTGCTTTGAGATACTATACTCTCTAGGGTAACAACTAAAATAATTAAAGCATATCTAACTAGTAACCTAAAAGAGGGGAATGGAATAATTTTTAAAATACTGAAGAAGTCACAAGAAGTAAACAGAGTAGGGGCACCCGGGTGGCTCAGTCATTAAGTATCTGCCTTCAACTCACGTCATGATCCGAGGGTCCTGGGATGGACCCCTGCATTGGGCACCCTGCTGGGCAGCTAGCCTGCTTCTCCCTTTCTCACTCCACCTGCTGGTGTTTCCTCTTTGCTGTGTTTCTCTCTGTCAAATAAATAAATAAAATCTTAAAAAAAAAAAAAGAAATAAACAAAGTAGAGAAAACATAAAGCATAAAGGGCAAACAAGATGCAAATTATAAATTTAATTCCAAATACATACAAATTGCATTAATATAAATGGTCTGAATATTCCATTTAAAAGATATGATTGTTAAACTTTTTTTTTTAATTTTATTTATTTATTTGACAGACAGAAACACAGCGAGAGAGGGAATACAAGCAGGGGAGTGAGAGAGGGAGAAGCAGGCTTCCCACTGAGCAGGGAGCCCGATGTGGGGCTCAATCCTAGGACTCCAAGATCATGACCTGAGCAAAAGGCAGTCGCTTAACCAACTGAGCCACCCAGGCGCCCCATGATTGTTAAACTTTCTTATGAGACACATCTCATGCATAAGGATACAAAAATAAAAGCTAAAAAAAGATTTATCACATGCACACCAACAAAAATAGAGCTGTTGGAAATGTACTGTGTCAGAAGGAAATCTCTTTTAAGGCCACGGTCATTATTAGAGATAAGAAGAAATATGTCATAATGATTATATGGTTGCTCGTTCAGGAATCTATAAAAATTCTAAAAAACATCAAACATGATGAATTTTATAGAAATCACTCAAAAGAGATAAGCATAAATTTGACTTACATAGAAGGAGAAATAAACATATTCATAATGACACAATGATATTCTAACACTCATCTCTGAGTGAATGACACTAAAAAGACAACAACAAAAAATCAATTAGTAAATAAAAAAACTGGACAAATATGACCAAGACATTTATGTAATTGACATATGTGGAATATGGAATCTAAAAACCGAAAGATGTACTCTTTTCAAGTACACATGGAACACTTACCAAAATAGACTATATGTTGGTCCATGATATGAATTTTAATGAATTCATTAAGGACTGAAATCATAGAAAATAGGATTTTTAACAATAATGAAATTAAACTAGAAATAAAAAACAAAAGGCAATTTAAAATTCTAAAATACTGAAGATTATATCCACTTAAATAAATCATGAGGCAAAGAGGTCTATTTAAAAGAGATCGGAGAATATTTGGTAATATTCTCAACTGAATCACAATAGAAAAACTACATATCAAAATTTGTGGATTCCAGCTAAATCCTAAGTTCTGAAGAAAATTCATAGACTTCAAACTGTACATAGGAAAAACACTGAAAGAATAAAAATAAACTATCCATGTATTCATAACAAAAGTCAGAAAAGGAACATGAAATTAAAGAAAGTAGTAGGAATAACTAATAAAGATAAGCACAAACATTACAGAAAACAAACAATGATAAAGTGGATGAACAAAAATGTCCATTCTTTGAAAGACCACTACAATAATAATCTTTGGAAGGATTGATAAGAAAAAGAGAGGAGGTACAAAAACCAATAGCAGGAATAAAGAACTGAACATTAATGATTTTAGATTTACTAAAATCTATTTTCTATAAAATGCCTACATGAGATGCTCTTCATTCACACTGAACTTTAATGTAGTATGGCGTACATTTTTTAAAAAGATTTTATTTATTTATTTGACAGAGAGAGAGAGAGATCACAAGTAGGCAAAGAGGCAGGCAGAGAGAGGAGGAAGCAGGCTCCCTGCTGAGCAGAGGGCCCAATGAGGGCCTGGATGCCAGGACCCTGAGATCATGACCTGAGCTGAAGGCAGAAGCTTACCCCACTGAGCCACCCAAGGCACCCAGGATAGCATACATTTTAAAATATTCTTTCAGGGCGCTTGGGTGTTTCAGTCGTTAAGTGTCTGTTTTCGGCTCAGGCCATGATCCCAGGGTTGTGGGATCGAGCCCTGCATGCTCCCTGCTCAGCAGGAGGCCTGATTCTCTGGGTCTTTCTCTGTCAAATAAACAAAATAAAATCTTAAAAAAAAATTCTTTCAAGTCTCAAATTTCTGTTTTGTACTTGGCTAGGCAAATTAATGACCCTTAGTTTTTCTGAACTAATGACCCTTAATTTTTCTGAACTATTCTTAATTATGGGCAGACTGTCTTCTGAAATCATTAAAAATTCCCCTTTTTCCATAAAAGAATACTATTTCCACTTGCTTTTAATTGTCAAAGAAAAGAACTGTAGCCCAAACAACATTTAATGGTGATAAACTAGGTCTTTTTTCTTTTTTGAATATCATTATGAATTCATGAATTCTTTTTTTCCTTGTTCCAATAAATTAGTCTTTTACAAAAAGATTTATTTATTTATTTTGGGGGAGGCGGAGAAAGAGAGAAAGCATGAGTGAGGGGAGGGAGAGAATCTCAAGCAGACTCCGAGCTAAGCTCAGAGCCCTATGTAGGCTGATTCCACAACCCTGAGATCATAACTTGAGTTGAAACCAAGAATCAGATGCTCAAAGGACTGAGTCACCCAGGTGCCCCACTTATAGTCTTTTTTTAATGCTCAGATTATCTTCTCATATGCCAATGAGAGCCTCTTCAGGTTGCCTGGAATGTCCTTCTCACATGACCACATTTGTCTTTGACAAATTCCTTGATTCCTGAGAAAAAGGTGTTCTAGATTCACCTTGTACATTCATATCCTGCACTAGACCTGAAATCACCATTTCCCCAAAAACAACAGATTCCTTCAGTGGAAATTATGTTTAGAGACAAAAAGTGGATATTCTTTGCCATTGGGTTGCTATTGATTCTTGCTCTTTTTAGTATATACAGGCAGAAATACATACATTTAGAAAGAACATATAAATCATAAATTTATACTGGTATTACAAATTCAAATGTAAGAGTATAGACTTTTACTTGACCTCTCTGATTTTATGTTTATATCTTTTTTTACCTACATTGAAACCTTGGTGCTAATAATATTAACATGTAGTATACTTCCTTTATATACACATAAAATAGTTTCAAAATAATACTTATATTATTATTACTTATTGTATTGTTTGTGGTTTAAGATTTCTCTCTCTCTCTTGCCCTTATACTAAAACTTACTAGAAATATATAGTCAAATGCATTGTCTTAAAGTCACTTGAAATAATTCTCTTGTTTGAATGGTTATGCTACCATGTAATTACTCTTTTGAAAATATTGTATCATTTTGATTTTTAATGGCTTATTAATTGAAAGGAATATACTTGTTCATGTAATTAAAAAGGAAATAAGAAGACAAGGCACAGACTGGGAGAGAGTAACTGCAAAAGATATATCTAATTTATGACCATTAGCCACAATATGTAAAGAACTCTTAAACTTCAATAAGAAGAAAATGAACAACCCAATTTAAAAATAAGTAAGAGGCCTTATTAAAAAAGATACACATGGCAAATAACCCTATGTGAAGATGCTCCATATCATATGTAATCAGGAAATTAAAACAATTAGATACTACCGCAAACCTATTAGAATGGTCAAAATCCAGAACACTAACACCACGAAATGCTGGTAAGGTTGTGGAACAATAAAAACTCTTGTTCATTGCTGGTAGGAATGCAAAACGTATGGCTACTCTGGAAGACATTTTGACAGTTTCTTAAAAAACTACACTCTTACCATATGATCTAGCAATCATACTCCCTGGGATTTACGCAAATGAGTTGAAAACTGTCTACGCAAAAATCTACAGACAGATTTTTTAGTAGCTTTATTCATAATTTTCATACCTTGAAGACAATCATAATAATATCCTTTAGTATGTGAATGAATAAACAGTGAGTCATGCAAACAATGGAGTATTATTTAGTGCTAAAAAGAAATGAGTTATCATGCCTTGAAAAGATAGGGGGGTATATTTAAATGAATATTACTATATGAATGAAGTCATGAAAAGGCTACATACTGTAGGATTCCAACTAATATTCTGGAAAAGGCAAAATTATGGAGATAGTAAAACTATTAGCATTTGCCAGGGATTGGGTACAGGGAGGAAGTATTGACTGGTAGAGCACAGAGGATTTTTAGGTTAGTAAAACTTCCTGCATGATACTATTATGATGGATACATGCCCTTACATATTTGTCTAAACCCAACCAGAATATAATACCAAGAGAGAAACTTAGTGTAAATTTTGGATGGGTGATAATGATGAGTCACTCTAGATTCATCAACTGTAAAAAATGTATCATCTGGTGTGGAATGTTGACAGTGGAGAGACTGTGTTTGTGCAGGGGTTAGATGGGAATTCTCTGTACTTTCTGATCAATTTTGCTGTGAACTTAAAACTGCTCTCAAAATAAAGTATTTTTAAAAATGTGAAAGTTAGTAAGGCTTGATCTAATGGTTAAGGTGATATCACGAAGGAATTGACTTTCCCCTATATCTCTTCTTTGCTTTCTGAGTTGTTTTATCTCTAATATTCCATATGGTGGCTTCCTCTAGAATCTTCCATATTTGTAAATTATAGTGATAGTTTAAGTCTTACATTCTCATAGAAATAGAAAATTTCCAAATTCCTGAAATAGTTGTTTTAATCATGCTCATTTTATAGCTATTTTTTGAGGAGTATCTTATTCATCCATAGCCATAAATTCCCTATAGTCTCTTCTATGAGCATAATAAGCATGAAATAGAGCAGAATCTCATGAGCAAAAAGAATAAGAAAACATATGTATTCATTTTTAAAACAACACAAAATCTTCAAAATAAAATAATTCAATGACCTTGCCATACTTTAGAAAATGGACATATGATAACTAACTTTCTATTGTTATGTTTTTATAAATTCCAGTCCAGAATGTTTTACTAAACCACTTTTTTAAAAAATATTTCATTTATTTATTTGACAGCAAGTGAGAGAGTAAATCAGAGAGAAAGAGCATGAGCAGGGGGGAGAGGCAGAGGGACAGGTAGAAGGAGAATCCCCACTGAACAGGGAGACTGATCTGCGGGCTTCCCGCCAGGACACTGGGATCATGACCTGAGCAGAAGGCAGGCGTTTAACCAACTGAGCCACCCAGGCACCCTAAACCAATTCTTTATTAAGAAACTCGTTTTGTATATTTTAGCTCTCTTTTGTTCAATTTTTAAGTAATAAATCTTTTTATTTATTTAATTACTAACCTTTTATTATTTTCTAATAAGTGCTAAATGTTCTATGAAGTTAGAAAACAACAGTGAAAAAGATGCAGATTTTATATACAGGGAAATCATAATCTAAGGGAGAAGCGAAACATCTGAAGCCCATTAAATATTAGCTGATAGCAGAGAAGATACATTATTTGACCTTCACAGTACCTTCAGTAGAAAAGTTCTACTTCCCAAAAGGTGCTCTCTTGCCTCTGCCATCTTCTCCCTAATAAGCTTTCATGGAAGCAGCATCTTTTGTTCCCCTGTGTGTACACAGAGAAGCACAAAAACCTATAAGGTTTTACAAAGCAGCACCAATGAATTTTCTGGAAGGCACCATTGTTTCTCAAAGTCTTCCTTCTTTCCCAGAGCTTTCAGTACACCCCTCCCCTGATTCTCCTGAATCCTCTAAGCCTTGGTGCTTTCTAAAATCTTAATTGAGTAAAAAGTAAAAGTGAAACTACATCTTTCTAAGACAAAAACATTTCCAACTTTTTGTGATTAATACCAAGAAAAAACCAAGATTTTCATAATAATCAACTAAACATTGTTCTTTCATTGTCATTTCCAAGGAAATAATGTCAAAGTATGATTTTATAGTGAAACACAGCAGTAACCTATAAATTTCCCAGTGAAAGCGGCTCTATAGGGTAGATTCAGGATGAGATGAAATGAAAGAAGCAGGATTAAGCAACAGTCAACTGATATTAAAATGTCAAACAAAAGGTGAAAATAATCCTTTGATTGAAGATAGCAGTTTGTGGAATTCACATATTTTCACAAGGATGAACAACTATTTCAATAAAGGCATTTTCTTTCATTTAATTGACAAGATTCTGTACTGTTGAAGTAAGTAGAGAAAAAAAAGGAAAGGAATACCAATACTTGCCCCCTGTATAAGTCAAAATAGGTTAATTTATGTTATGATAATAAATTCCAAAAAGGCAGCTTAAAGCAACAAAAAGTTACTTCTTATTTTTCTGAAGGTTCCATGCAGGGCAGTGACAGTCTCTGTTCATTATAGCCACTGAGGCTGCTGGAAGCTCAGTTTTATCATACTTCCACCATCACCAAGACACAGGGAGGTGATGCAGTAAATTGTGCATTGCTTGCTAAAGCTTCTATCTCAAAATGACATGCATATTTCCATTTCTCATTTCCTTGAGCAAAAAAAGTCACATGGCAAATTCCTAACTACAAGAGCAAGAATGTGAAGTCCTTCCAGTTACCTAGAAGTACAACCAGAGTATTTGTGAGCAGCCCTACCTACTACCTCTGCTCTTCATGCACTCTATAGAGGTAAATTAGACATCTACTCATATATCATTATAAAAAGAGATATAAGAGCCAATGAGCATAATGATAAAAATACAAAAGTAATGACAACAAAAATGTCAATAATGTCTAAGTTTTATCAATTTAGTATTTTGCCAGTCCATCATTCTAAGTGTTCTACAAGGTATTACATTTAATTCTCAAAGCAACTTTCTGAGGTAGGTAGTATTATTACCTTCCTCTACACATGAGAAAACTGAAGTACAAAGAGATTAAGTGACTTGCCCATTGTGTGTGTGTGTGTGTGTGTGTGTGTGTGTGTGTGTGTGTGTGTGTGTGTTAGTGAGCCAGGATAAGAATGTAAAGAATCTGTTTCTTCAGTCTGGCCTTTACATACTATAGAACATAATAACCTGTCTGCCACAGTACTTTCATTTTCCACCTTTGCTTTTAATTTACAAGACACGTTTTCATCTAAAAGCTTTCTTAGAAAGTTTTTATAAAACGAATCCAAGTGAAACATCTTTAGGTAAAATGGAGAGGAAAAGCTGGAGCTCATCCCACTTGGGATAGTACGTACTATCTTCCAGCTACAGATCTAGAAAGCTGGCATTAACATAAAAAATACTTGACACTTCTTTATTGCTAAAAATATGACTAATTAATATGACCCTTCACCTCCACATACCTTAGCTCAATTATCTATTTGTAACACGTGTTATTGTGACATTAAAAAAAGAAAAAACAGAAAAACCAAGTACCCTGAGACACAAAGTCAGTCTTTTGTCAGGCTAAAACTGAATATACTAAGTTTTTTATTTCTAGAGTTCAATATTTTAAAAACTTTTCTCAACTACAGGTACACAAACAAATCCAGGATTAAGGAAGCTGTGAAGGGAGGAATGGACAATGCTCCATGAAAAGGATGAAAAGCACTATCCTACTAGTTAATTATTAGCCAGCTGGGTGATCTTGTTTAATTCTATAAAGAGGCCAAAAAGCACAGTTATCTGGCAGCCACCAACAGAGGAGAGTTTGAATACCCTCTATACTCGATGAAATCCATACACCTGTCAAAAGTATTTGCTCTTTCAATCTGAAACGTGCTTCTCATTACTCTTTCTTCATTACCATTGAAATATAAAAAATACTAAGACATATATTTCCCTAACTTCTCCACCATTAATTGCTTTTGCTTAAATTTTGTGAATATAAGAAAGACAAAAAAGCCAGTATTTATAATATTTCTTCTGAGAGTACAGCATTTAACATTAGTAGTCATTACTACATATTGTTTTAAGGAAATAAATACTTAAAACCAAGCAATTTTAGTTTCCAGTCACCAATACTATAAATATTTGGGATTTTTATACCTTTAAAATAATTAGGTAGTAGGGGTGCCTGGGTGGCTCAGTTGGTTAAGCAACTGCCTTCGGCTCAGGACATGATCCCGGAGACTCAGGATCAAGTCTCACATCGGGCTCCCTGCTCAGCGGGAAGACTGCTTCTCCCTCTCTCACTCCCCCTGCTTGTGTTTCCTCTCTTCGCTGTGTTTCTCGCTGTCAAATAAATAAAAATCTTTAAAAAATAATAATAATAATTAGGTAGTTATGTGAAATATGAGAAATAATTTAAAGAACTACAAAAATAAATAAGTAAATAGCTATAATAAATATATGGATATTATATATGCCTCTCTTCCCACATACAAACACAGAGCTACATTCATTTAACTAATACTTCCATTTTCTATTGTTCTCCTTTAGTTAACATCATGAATGTATTAATGTATTTCAGCCATGCCACATAAAATGTTTTTTAACCTTCATAATTATAACTGGATGTTGATATGCTTTAAAAAAGGGTAAAAATATTTCAAATCTTAGAATATTTTCAACTCTACTATTATTAAGATTAATTTATAAACGTAAATTTGAAAAATCATTTCAGGTTCAGGCAGGAAATCTGATAACATTTCAGATGTAGTCATTCTACCTATAGAGTTAAATTCGAAATATGGTATTTTACTGTTGAAACTAACATGACATAAAGTGTTTTCTTTAAAATGCTTTTATATTTTTTAAAACCTTAAATATATATCTCTAGTATATCTTCCATATATCTTCTTCATTCTCTGGGTCTCACAGGTGTGTGCTTTTGGATGTAAAATTTAAAGTCTCTTCTAATTTTCAAAGAAAACTTAAGTGATTAAGATGATTTTACTAAAATATTTTATGTCTTTGGAGAAGTTTGACATCAGACATACACCACAGAAAGCAATTCTAAAGAAATGAAAACAAACAAAAAACACACTTATTTTAGAAACTGTTGTTTTTTCAGATCTTGTCTTGAACTTCCCACCAATAGGATTTTACTTCTAGTTGCTCCCTATCAAATGACTGTCTCAATCTCTAAGACATGTAAAATGCCTCATTCCTCTTCTGTTTATAGTAGTCAGTTCTGTCATAGAAATCATGGTACTGGATATTAACCTCATATCACATTTGTGTTGGACAATGAATTTCCTCAACAAAATAGTTACATTCCTTTAATCAGGTCACTTAACTCCTAAGAACACTGTCTATATTCTCAGTGCTATGGCTATAAAATTTGGTATTAGATTTATTTATTTTGATTCCATAGGCATCTTCCATATATTTGTTCCTGTACTGTAATGGGGCATTTATATAAAACACCATAGGCAATGATATTATCATCACTGTCCCAGAGTGCTATACAGTTCCATTATTGTCATTAAGGACTCACCTGCCAAGTTAGAAATACTTCTGTTTTAACAAATGTCTTTCCTGCCATCCAAATGGTCACAGCTGCCACCGTAACAAATATCATCCTTCCTTACTATCTATTTCTCTAAATCTCTGAAGAGTAACATCTGAACAAAGAATAAAAAGGGCAAAATCACATTGGGCCTGGTTATATTCTTGGAATGAGTTCTATTAGTTGTAACTGAAGAGTTTAAGTGGAATGGAAAAAAAAATCGAAATTTGTCCTTAAAAATTTTTTTTTTCTCCAAATATTATTGTGTTTAATTTTTGAAGTTTCCTTCTCTGGGTTAGTAAGGCATTTTAAAGCAAAATAATTTCATTTGGCTTTGAGAAGTGCCCTGTTAAGCAAACTAAAAGTTTAGCAAATTTTCTAACTCCCCTTTGATTTATTATGTAACCTTAAAATTCTTTAATATCACTCTTTTTTTTTCTTGCAATCTGACCTCTCAGTTACATTGTCATACATGTTTCCTGCTCTCTCAAAGGGAGGTGCTCTAGATTAATGAGTTTGAACTCCACAGATTAATACTCTATAAGTAGAAATCATTTTTCAATTGATATTATTTCACTATTTCAATTTCCTCAAGTCACTCGGGATCCATACTAACCTAGAGGGATAACAAACAATAAGATTAAGCTAGAACAGCCGTGATGTAAATTTTCACATGACCTTCAGAAAAATATGACTACCAGTGTTGTTAGGATTAGACCAGGACAAGCTATCTGTTGCCAAGGCAGAAAGACAATTTGTTTCTTAAAGGATCTTACAAAGCTCTTTCCCTAAGGCTTTCCCTCTAACTATCATGCCCAGGAGATAAATGGAAGCCAGTTAGATATGGTACACAGAAGCACAGAATGTTTTCTAAAGTTTGATCAAAGAGAATCAGACTACCAGAGCATTGAGGCAGCTTGCATTGGTGATGCAAATTAGTCTAGAAGGGTGGTGTTATGACTATGACAGTGTTCCACAAAATCAGGATTTGCTAAAATTGAAATGTAGGCAGAAATGTAGGCAGAATATTGTTGGAAAAACTAATGAACAAATCTAACAGTTGTAATCTTAGTATGACAGATTATTGAACATATATTTTTATTTGTAATAATACAAGTACTTTAGAAGAAAAAACTCAATATTGAGGTTTTCATCTCTCCTTAAAAACTTCGGATGCTATAATCCTGTTCTAGGACAGTACAATGGTAAGAGTAGTAGTAGTAGGAGTAGTAATCTCAAGTAACAAGTAACTCTCAAATAATTGCAGTAATTTGTACAATGTAGCTTGTGAATGGGAAAAACCATTCATCATTAAAGATAAACCATTAATAATAAGTAACACTTACAATATTACTATATGCATTACAAGTACATGCCAAGTGCTTTACAAACAATGCTTCATAGTAGTGAGGTACAGAAAGATAAATTTCTCAAAAGTGCATGATATTTACTGAAATTTGATCCAGGAGAAATCTGACTTTTTAAAATCACAGAATTATACAAAATAATCTATCTTCATTAGGAATATATATTATAAAGGCTAAATTAGCACAGTTAAGGGATAATAAGAATGGTGTAGCAAACATTTGAATGCAGACCATATGACCACCATAGAGTTTAGCTCTTTATCATCATAGGATCATGTGAATATTCATTACAATAAAAATACCTTCAATAGTTGTTTGGCCAAAATTTTCAAGATAAGAATAGAAGAAAGATGTTGCTAAAGTGTTTGAAAGTATAGTTTCTGGGTCCTAACTGGCCATTTAATGTGCTTCTGGGATATAAATATTACTCAAATGAAATCATAAACATGTCTTTATAATATACTATATACCATAGCTTTCCAGGAATCTACAACTGGGAGGAAAAACAAAGTCCATAAAAAGTAGAAAACAAACCAAGACAAACAAAGAAACCCAAAATATCCCCTCCACAGAAAAATTAATATTTAAGTAGTAGTTAAATAGCAATAAAAGCACCGTCAAGAGAAACTATAGACTTAATTCCCCACTAATTGATACAACAAATTGAATATTATCCATAAGCTAAACATGATTAGGTATGTTTTTTCAGTAAATAATTTATGGAAGCGCTTAGTTGGTTAAGCGACTGCCTTCAGCTCAGGTCATGATCCTGGGGACACAGGATCTAGCCCCGCATCAGGCTTCCTGCTCGAGGGGAAGCCTGCTTCTCCCTCTCTCACTCCCCCTGCTCCTGTTCCCTCTCTGGCTGTGTTTCTCTCTGTCAAATAAATAAAATCTTAAAAAAAAAAAAGAAAGAAAGTAATTTTATGTAAGAGATAGACGGACACCTAGATGGCTCAGTTGGTTAAGCGACTGCCTTCAGCTCAGGTCATGATCCTGGAGTCCCACGATTGAGTCCTGCAGCATCAGGCTCCCTGCTCAGCAGGGTGTCTGCTTCTCCTTCTGGCCCTCTCCCCTCTTGTGCTCTCTCTCTCTTTGTTTCTCTCCCAAATAAATAAAATATTAAAAAAAACAATTTATATTAAGAGATTGACCTAGAAGAATTCACAACATGTGAAAAGAGAGGGATATTATTAATAATTAAAGAAGTTTCATGTGGCAATATGTAACCCACAATAAAAATGTAATAGAGCACGTTTACGCATGGTAGATGGGTCATTTTTGAACTGATAAAAAAATAAATGGGTAATAACTTCATAAAGGTAATTTTGCCTTGAAAAATGTATGTAGAAAAGTAAATGTTGGCCAGTGTGCTGTAATCTCGGGTTTTACATACATAGACAACAGAAAAAAATGCAATGAATTTAATTCCCAATTAATGTCTTATAAAGATCTGATCTGATTATATCAATTTACAAATGTGAATTTCTAGGCAAGTATAATGACCAGTAATTCAGTTCAAAATCAACACATAAAAGACAAAACTTAAAATAAGTCTTGATGATTTCATGCCATTAACTATCAGATAATTAGAGGCATTTTCTAAACCACCAAAAGTAATAATGGAAGGATATCATCATGGAAGAAAGGGGTAAGAATTGTTTTAAAAGAATGGCATAGGGGCGCCTGGGTGGCTCAGTTGGTTAAACGACTGCCTTCAGCTCAGGTCATGATCCTGGAGACCCGGGATCGAGCCCCACATCGGGCTGTCTGCTCGGCGGGAAGCCTGCTTCTCCCTCTCTCACTCCCCCTGCTTGTGTTCCCTCTCTGCCTGTGTTTCTCTCTGTCAAATAAATAAAATCTTTAAAAAAAAAAAAAAAAAAAGAATGGCATATTTTGAGTAATAAATAATGTATTGGAAAATAAACTTTGAGAGTGTAGTGTAACCTGCTGAAGATAATAATAATAATAATAATAATAATAATAATAATAATACAATTCATTAAGCAATGACTTACTGAATCTCTTCTCTTGCACACAAAGAAGCTAGGCCTCAAAAATATATGAATTTTGAAAGACTGCCTTCCCTGAAGTGTTTTATAATTTAATGAGAGAAACAGACATGAAATACTTTAAAATTTAATGAGAGAAACAGACATATATCACAAAAAAGTCAGATTTTCACACTGTTCAAATATTTGTAATAACAGATATTGAGTGATTTGGAGAAGATGGTATTTGAACTTTATAATTGACATAAAATGTAATGCTCTCTCTCACTCACCCTTTCTCAATAAATAAATAAAATATTAAAAAAAATAAAGAGAAATCAGCCAACTTGATTTCAAACCAATGCACAGCTACAGTAGATGGAGACATAGATGAATTAAACAGAACAGAGAACTCAGAAATCAACTCACACAAATGCATATAACTGATTTTTTAAAAATTAACAATCTATTTTTGAGCAGTTTAAAGTTCATTGAAAATTTGAGAGGAAAGTAGATTCCCCAAATAACCCATCTTCATACATGCATAGCCTACCCCATTGCCAACATCCCCAGCAGAATGGCACATTTGTTATAATTGATGTACCTATGCTGACACATTACAATCATGAAGAATCAATAATTTATATTACTGTTTACTCTGCTGTTGGACATTCTGTGAGTTTGGACAAATCCATAATGACAAGTATCTGTCATTATAGTATCACACAGTATTTTTGCTGTGCTAAAGACACTGTTTTCTGCCTATTTGTCACTTCCCACACCCCAACACCCTGGCTACTGCTGATTTTTTTGCTTCTCCATAGTTTTGCCTTTCCATCACATCATAGAGTTGGAATTATACATTATGCAGACCTTTCAAATTGGCTTCTTTTAATTATTAATATTCTTTTAAGATTCCCCATGTCTTTTCATGGCTTGATAGCTCATTTCTTTTTAACATCCAATACTTTGATTTTCTGGACGTTCTACCATTTACCCATTCACCCACAGAAGGACATCTTGATTCCTTTCAAGTTTTGGCAATGCTAAGTAAAACTGCTATAAATATCAGGTGCAGGTTTTTATGTGAAGGTAAATCTTCAACCTCTTTGAGTAAATACCAAGGGATATGATTGCTGAATCATATGATACTGGTGTGTTTAGTTTTGCAAGAAACTATAGAACTGCCTTCCAAAGTGGCTGTAACATTTCACATTCCCACCAGCAATGAATGACAGTTTCTGTTGCTCCACAACTTTGTGAGTATTGGTATTGTCAGTTTTCCAGATTTCAACCATTCTAAAAGGTATGAATTGCCATCTAATTGACTGATTTATCTGTCTGATGATATAACATGTGGAGCACCTTTTCATCTGTTTATTTACCACATGCGTATCTTCTCTGTTGAGGTGTCTGTTCAAGTCTTTGGTTCATTTTTAAATCACATTATTTATTTTCTTGGTGTTTTTTTTTTTTTAACTTTTATTTTTATTTATTTATTTTTTTTATTGTTACTTAATTTTTTTTCCCAGTGTTCCAAGACTCATTCCCCATTCCCCACACCCGGTGCTCCACGCTTTAGGTGTCCCCAGTACCCACCACCAGGCTCTCCCATCCCTCCACCCCCCTCCCTCCAAGTCCCACAGTTTGTTTCTGTGTCCAAAGTCTCTGTTGTTTCATTTCTCTCCATGGATTACCCTAGTTCCCATATTTTATTGGTGTTTTAAGAGTTTTTTGCAAAGCAGAATTTAAAGATGTGTGATTTTCTTTTGTTTTAAAGGGCAGAGGGAGAGGGAGAGGGAGAGGGAGGGAGAATCTTAAGCAGGCTCCATGTCCAGTGCAGAGCCTGAGGCATGGGGCTGGGTATCACAACCCTGAGATCATGACCGGATCTGAAATCAAAAGTCAGACTCTCAATTGACTGAGCCATCCAGGTACCCCTAGATGTGTCATTTTCAAATATTTTTCTCCCAGTCCATGATATTTCTTCTCTTTTTTTTTGTGACTTTCATAGAGCAGAAGTTTTAAATTTTAATGATGTTCAGCTTATCATTTCTCACATGGATCACACCTTTGGTGCTATATCTAAAAGTCATTATGCTTAAGGTCATCTAGGCTTTCTCCTATATTATAGCAGAGTTTTATAGTTTTATGTTTTACATTTAGGTCTGTGGTCCATTTCTAGTTAGTTTTTGTGAAGAGAGCAAGGTCCAAATCTAGACTCACCATTTTTTTGGTTTGTTTTATTTTGCACTGAATATCTAATTGTTTCAACAACATTGTTGAAAATACTATCTTTGTTTCATTGTATTGAGTTTGCTCCTTTGTAAAGATCAGTTGATTATATCTATGGGGTTCTAATTCTGGACTCTGTATTCTATTAATCTATTTCTCTTCTGTCAGTACCACTTTGTCTTAATTACGATAGCTTTAGAGATAGCTTTTAAGCCTGGTAGTGTTCTCCAACCTTGTTCTTACTCTTCAATATTATGTTTGTTATTCTGAATCTTATTCCTCTCCACATAAATTTTAGAATCACTTTGTCAATATCCACAAAACAACTTGGGTTTTTACTGGGTTTGTATTGAATCTTAGATCAATTTGGGAAGAACTGATATCTTGACAAGACTGAATCATCCTATCTATGAACATGGACTATCTACCCATTTATTCAGTTCTTCTCTGAAATAAGACTTAAGAGTTTTGAGGTTATCCTCATGTAGTTATTACACATATCTTGTTAGATTTGTACCAGTTTCACTTTTTTGGGTTGGTATTCTATTATAAATGGTATTTTTGTTTTGTTTTTGTTTTTAATATTTTATTTATTTATTTATTTGACAGAGAAAGACAGCATGCAAGCATAGGCAGTGGGAGCAGTAGAGGGAGAGGGAAGAAGCAGACTCACTGGTGAAGAGGGAGCCTGATGCGGGGTTCGATCCCTGGACTCTTAGATCATGACCTGAGCTGAAGGCAGATGCTTAACTGACTGAGCCACCCAGATGCCCTGGTACTATGTTTTTAATTCCAAATTCCCCTTGTTCATTGCAGGGTATAAAACCATTGGCTTTTGTATATTAATTCTGTATCTATCAACATTGCTATAATCACTTATTAATTCTAGAAGATTTTTAAGTTCTTTTGAATTTTCTGCATAGGCAATAATGTTACTATTTCCTTTTCTCATCTTATTAGCTATAATTTCCAGTACAACACTGAAAATAAATGGTAAGAGGAGACATTATTTGCTTGTACCTGAAATTCTGAACTCAGTGGAAAACTTTGAGATTTTTATTATGAAGTACAATGTGAGCTATGTATATTTTTGTAGATAGTTACTATGAAGTTGATAAAGTTTCCCTCTATTACTAATTTGCTGTGAGTTTTTATCATAAATATTAGACTTTATCAATTCTTTTCTGCATCTATTTATATATATATATATTTTTTTTTAAGCTATTGATGGGATGGATTGTATTAGTTGATTTTCAAGCATTAAACTAGCTTGGCAAACCTGGTATAAATCACACTTGATTATGGTGTATTTTTTAATATCTTTCTATATTTTATTTGTTAATATTTTAAAAGGAATTTTTGCAACTATGTTTGTGAGAGATATTAGTCTATAGTTTTCTCTTCTTGTAATGTTTTTGTCTGGTTTCGGTATTAGGGGGGTATTGCTGGCTTTGTAGAATTAGTTAGGAACTAGTCCCTTTCCTTTTTAACTTCTGAAAGAAATTATGGAGAATTACTGCAGTTTCTTTTTTAAATGTTTGGTAGAATTTACCAGTGAACCCATCTAGCCCTGGTGCTTTCTTTCTTAGAGTTATTAATTATTGTCTCAATTTCTTTTATAAATTTAATTTTATTCAGATTGTCTATTTCTTTGTAAATTTTGACAAATTTTGTGTTTTAAGAAGTTGATTTATTTTATCTAGATTATCAATTTTGTGAAGACTGAGTTTTCACAGCCAACTAATTTTGACAAAGGGGCAAAAGCAAATTGATGAAAAGACAGCCTCTTCAAAAAATCATGCTGGAGCAGTTTAATATCAATGGGCAAAAATAATAATCTTTACCAAGCCTCACACCTTGTACACAGATTAGGTACAAAAAAAATGGATCATAAACACAAATATAAAGTGTAAAAATTTTATAAAAACACAAAGAAAAAAATTTTCAAGATCTAGGACTAGTAAAAATATTATCAGACTTGACATACAATGCATGATCTACAAAAAAAGAAAATGCATAGGTTTGATATCTTTAACATTAAAAATATTTCCTCTATGAGAGTTTTTGTCAAGAGAATGAACAGGCAAATAAAAGACTGGGAATAAATATTTTCAAATTATATATCCAAAAGACTATTATTGAAAATATAACAAGGGGCACCTGAGTGGCTCGACTGGTTGGGCGACTGCCTTTGGCTCTGGTCATGATCCTGGAGTCCCAGGATGAAGCCTTGCATCGGGCTCCCTCCTCAGTGGGAAGCCTGCTTCTCCCTCCCTCACGCCCCCTGCTTGTGTTCCCTCTCTGGCTGTGTTTCTCTCTGTCAAATAAATAAATAGGATCTTAAAAAAAAAAGAAAAGAATAGAAAAGAAAAAATATAACAAGAACTCTCAAAACTCAATTGGAGAAAAAATCAAATGACCCAATTAAAACATGGGTGAAGACATGCTGAGATGTTTCACTGAATATGAAATACAACTGGAAATTCTTTTAAAAATTTAAGTAATTAAAGAATAAAATGAAAGATGTTAACCACCATTAGTCTTTATGTAAATGCAAATTAATGTATTGTGTTTTTAATTTCAAATTCCTCAAGAGTTACTGCCAAACACCTCTTAGAATGGCCAAAAAAAAAATCACCCAAATGCTAGCAAGTATGTGAAAATACTGGATCACTCATATATTGCTGTTGGAAATCTAAAATGGTACAGATACTAAAGAAAACTGGCAGTTTAACATGCAACTGCCAAGTGACTCAGCAACGGCACTCCTGAGAATCTATCCAAAGAAATGAAGACTTATGTTCATCCAAAACCCTATACACAAATGTTTATATATTAGTTTTCTTCTTAAAAGCCTCGGACTGGAAGTAACCCAGATGTCCCTCAACAAGTGAATGGCTAAACAAAACATGAAGTACTACTCAGAAATAAAAATAAATACATTGTTGATTTGGATAAATCTCCAGAGAATTAGACTATGTGAAAAAAGTCCATCCTCAAAGGTTACATACTGTTTGAGTTCCTTTGTATAACATTCCTGAAATGACAAAACTATGAAATAGAGAACAAACTAATGATCACCAGGGATTAAGAAGGGGTAGGGTCAGGGAGGAAGCAGGTGTAGCTACAAAAGGACAACACAAAGGTCCTTCAGTGATAAGAATATTCTGTATATTGACTACATCAATGCCAGTATCAGAGTTATGATAATGTACTATAATTTTGTATAATGTTACCAGTGGGGAAAAGTAGGTAAAAAGTAAGTGGGATCTGTCAGTATTCTTTCTTTCTTTCTTTCTTTCTTTCTTTCTTTCTTTCTTTCTTTCTTTCTTTCTTTCTTTCTTTCTTTCTTTCTTTTAAAAGATTTTATTTATTTATTTGAAAGAGAGAAACACAGCTAGAGAGGGAACACAAACAGGGGGAGGGAGAGAGGGAAAAACAGGCTTCCTACCCAGCAGGGAGCCTGATGCAAGGCTTGATCCTTGGACTCTGGGATCATGACCTGAGCCGAAGGCAGACCCTTAAGGACTGAGCCACCGAGGCGCCCCAGTCAGTATTATTTCTTACAAATGCAAGTAAATCCAATTTCTCAAAAAAAAGCCTAATTAAAAAAAAATAAGGTCTTTATTTCTATTTTTTTAAAGATTTTATTTATTTGAAAGAGAGAGAAAGAGAGAGAGAGAGAGAGAGAGAGAGAGAGAGAGAGAGAGAGAAAGAATAAGCAGGGAAGCAGGGGAAGGGGCAGAAGGAGAAGCAGACTCCCCACAGGGAACCTAATGTAGGCTTGATCCCAGGACCCCGAGAGCATGAACTGAGCTGAAGGCAGAAGCTTAACAAACTGAGCCACTCAGGTGCCCATATTTTTAGACCAGGAGGTAATGTATAAGAAAACCCACATGAGGAAACAGTTTCTGGGCAATGTTCACATTTTAAAAATACTGATTTTGAGATGTCCATGAAATTTTTTTACAGCTTAACATTCTTCTGGAAGTAGATGTGAAGACGAATTAGTGTGCAGAATTATTTATTTTTGAGTGGTCTTGGGATTAACAGATGTTACAGGGAAAAGAAAGAAGCAAAAGTGGGTAGAGAGTTCAGCTGTAAAACACACTGGACTACTTTATTATCTGACCCTAAAGCGATACACTGGAGCTAAACAAAGCCCATCAGAGTTATCTCATGTTGGGTAGAAATGACCAGGCCTATAAGTGACTGATCCAATCTGCTCTAGACTGAATGTTTGCATTATCCCAACATTCACAAAATTAAACTTAATTTCCAATGTGATGGTATTAGGAGTTGGGGCCTTTGGGAGGTGATTAGGTCATGAGGATGGAGCTCACATGAATATGATTATTGCCTTTATAAAGAGAAAGGTCCCAAAGAGCTCTTCTATCCCTTCTGCTGAGTGAGGACACAGCAAAAAGATGACCATCTATGAACCAGGAGGTGGGGTATCACCAGCCACCTAATAATGCTGGCTTCCTGATCTTGGA
>PITA01006661.1:64115-98230 GCA_004023965.1 Spilogale gracilis
AAAACAAAAAAAAACTAACTAACAAAAAACCCATAATCTTCTTACAGAATACTTAAGTAATTCTGACTAGAATGTTGGTAGAAATATAGATGATAAAGGTCATTCTGATGAGGTCTCAGAAGGAAATGAGGAACATGTTAAGTAAAACTGGAGGAAACACTGTCCTTATGACAAGTAGAAAAAAAAAAAAAAACCTTGGCTGATTGTGTTTGTGCCCTGTTTTTTTGTGAAAAGCAGAACTCAAGAGTTATGAAACTAGGTAGTTAGCTGAAGCTACTTCCAACAAAATGCTGAAGGTGTGGCTTTTGCTCTCCTGAATACTTATAATAAAAAGCCAGAAGAGAGAAATGAATTAAAGATGAAATTTTAATCAAAAAGGAAGAACTTAAAGATTTGTAAGATTGTCAGCCTATCTATAGGGAAAAAATGAAAATAATGTGCTCAGAAAAGACCACTAAGGGTGTGGCTAACCAACCTTTCCTAGGAGTTTAATCAGCCATTTCCAAAGAGCTACTGTTTAAGACAAAGGAAGAATGACCTCTCTCCAGAGCAAGGCAAGGGGCCCCAGGAACAGAGTAATTCAAAAAGGAGCCACAGCCTGTGGGACCTAGGGGCACACAGAGGACTCTGTTTCCCTTATTTGACCCTTATTTTGGACTCCTTTACCTGACTCTGCCCTATCTACTGCCTGTGAGGTCACCAAGGAAGAAATGGGGAACCAGGGTGGCAGGTGCCAACTATATATGTGTGTGTGTATATACATATATATGTACATGTATACATGCACATATATGTATATACATATATACATGCGTATATATGTATGTGTATGTTTACAAATAAACACACACACATACCTAGGCCCTGTGATATTTATAATCTTAACAGCAATCTTAAATAGGGGGTTTATTTATGTATTTTTTAAAAGATTTTATTTATTTGACAGAGAGAGACACAGCAAGAGAAGAGAAAGAACACAAACGGGGGAGTGGGAGAGGGAGAAGCAAGCTTCCCGATGAGCAGGGAGCCCGCTGCGGGGCTGGATCCTAGGACCCCAGGATCATGACCCGAGCTAAAGGCAGATAATTAATGACTGAGCCACCCAGGCACCCCTAGAAGACTTAATTCTTATTTTTTTTACAGAGAGGGTAGTGACTTTCAGGGAAGTTCAATAAATTGTAATCTAGGTTACTAATAGCTGGGATAGCACTGAACTGCTAGATTCCAAATTTCATGATTTTTAGGCCCTGCAACATAGGTTATTACTATTTAAGCTGACAACAAAAACAATCATTTGTTTTTATCACTTACTTACTTTTCTATTGGAAGGAATCACATTCTACTTTATTATTTAAAAAGTTAATCATCTTTCATTTTTTTTCACAAAGCAACAGAGTGTGAAAAACCAGAGGGATTTTAACAGTAGCATCCACAGTACAATAAACAGGTCTGTACTAAGTTCATTAGAGTGAGGATATCCCCAATATTCTGAATCATCAAAATGGAAAATTAGTATTATTCCCATATTATAGATGGCATAATGGACTCAAAGAGGGTAACCTGCTTGAGGTTACCATACTTTTAGAGAAACAAAGACAGACCTAAAGAATAGAAAATTAAAGGGCTAAAACACAGAAAAGAAATTTGCCATTTCCTTTTTGTCACTAAAATTACATGCACACTTCTGTAAATTTTAATGAGACTTTGAGCTTAATCTTTGAGTGTCAATGTTATATTTCTGAGATCCTGTTTAACAATTAGCTTTCTTTTCTTTTCAAATGTGGAGTATTTTCTTTACATTGCATAGGACCTAGTGAGGTAAAATTATATTAATATGGAAGTTTCATAATTATATATAAGTAAAAACTACTGTTCAAAAATGGGATAATAGTATTCTAAGGGTTCACTTTAAATGAACTTTGCTTTTGTTTTCCTCCCTTTATTTATCCTGCTAACTTAGGCTATTGGTAAGTTGCTCCTCCCCTACCACCTTAATAATTGGTGGCATGTTAAGGGTTGGAGAAAGCTCTTTTAGGAGGTTGTTTTTCTGAAGAGGCAAGTTATTAATTTTATTTTGCCCCAACACAAAAAAATATGTTCTTCCATTCTGCAATAGGTCTGGAATTTTTCTCCCCCAAAATATCTGGAGTCCCCTACCTGGACTGGTGTGCAAAGGAGATACATTCCCAGTAGGTGTCAGTTCCTTTCATCAGGAAGACATAGGCGAAATGTTGAAAGTATACTTTTGTCACCATCAGCTAATCAAAAAAGGACCATATTAAAGCCAAATGAGTAAAATAACCAAAAAAACAAAAAACAAAAACAAAACAACAACAACAAAAACAAACACTTTGGAAATATTCTTCAAAGAAATTTCTTGGATGTTAATATGAAGGACATACATAATATTAAGAGTTACACTAATGTCAGTCAGGACACTATTTTTTCATTTATATAAATCATTCATAAGACATATCACTTGAATCTTCATTAATTGGGGGATACAACCTATTTAAGATTAATTTGTCCATATTCTAAATGCATAATAATTGTTTGAGTAAGGTTAGATAACATGAATATTTATACCTCAAAGCTTAAACTTTATGTAACTTGGCTATGTTAATTTACCATTAAAAATTATAAAGTCATCAGTAAAATTTCATAAGCCATTAACATCTTTGACAATGAACACAATTATAAGGGTAAAAGGACTGAAACTTTCAGCACTGTTTTATCAACTAAATAGTATAGATATTAATGTATACTTTCATTTGTTTTTCAAATACTATATAGAATGGCAGTAAAACTTATTTTACACAAAATAAATTTGTCAGAGATTACTTTTCTAAACAGTTGTTCTACATCTGATCTTTTCCCCATATTTTGAGCCATTCTACTATACACACTGGAAACCACTGATTAATATATAAATATACTTCATACTGTTTATTTGTTACCAAATAAAAAAATATACAGAGCTAAGAAATAGAAAAATGAATTACAACAGTGCCATTCTGAAGCCTGTTCAGTTTATCAATAGAAAACATTGTTTAACTTTTTAAATTAACATATGCCATTTGCTAAATTTTAAGAGCCAATTATTTGTTATCAAGTATATTTTACTAGTCATCATCAATGCTTTCCTTTAAACATAAAATAAACCCATATTTAAGAAAAACATGAAGATAAATATGTGTCTAATTCATCTACTTAGAAGGATGAAATAAGAGGTCATAAGAAAAGTGCTTTGATAGACCCTTCAACTATAATAGAAATGGATTAACATTAAACATAATGGCAAAATGCCACCTCTTTTGAGCTCACAATGGTTAAAAAAATAAAACAGGAAAAAGCTCTTTATAAAAGCATGAACACAGTTTTAAAAAACCTTCCCACTTTCTACTGCAGAAAACATAAATTATATACTTTGCAACCAGCTGTAATGGTAGGCATAGGCAGCTGGTCCAATTTACTGTATAGTACTATTGTACATATTGTTTGATGCACAAATTACTTATAATTTCTAGAAGTGCATCTTTGCAGTTTGATATTTTTAAGTAGCACTCCCAACAACTTGAAAAGTTGTAGACTTTTGGAGAGACTAATTCTGAAAAGGCTTTACCATTGCTGAGTATGTTTTTTCACATCATGGTTTACAATAGTCCATTTTATATGTTCAAAAAAGTAAACAGAAATGCATGATGTTTTCTATGCACTTCAGGGAAGAACTTAGCAAAATTTTGATGATTTTTATGTTCTGATTCCTAATGTTAAATATTTTAGCTGTGTCCAGTACAAAAATAAATCCACACCTCAAAAATTTGCTATCATCATAATTAGAAAAAGGAATTCAAAACTTCAGAGAACACTGAATGTGGGTCAAGTATATTGGAAAAGAATTCAAGAATTTGAGCACAGTTATTAAAAGAAAACTCCTGGTTTTCTCAAACCAAAGAGGAAAAGCAAGCACCTAGATTAAAATCAAAGGTCACTTTACCCACTGTGAAATTGTAAGGACTGAAACAAGCACTTTTTTCTAAGTATCTGAATTTTTCTTTTCATATATTTCAATGTGTTGAATCAAGAGGAGAGAAGGTTAAAAATTTCTTTTCTCTCTTTTAGTACCTTGTCACTGCAAGCCAACTGCCCTAGGATGGCCTCTTCTGTCAAAGCCTATGTTTTCTGGCTTCTACAGCCCCTTGGACAGTCTACGTAGAGTTGCTGCCATAGGACATGACCTAGACCAACTTGCCCCTTAAAGTGTGGGTGCCATTTTTGCTTATACTAGCTTCTCTAATGTCTTCTCCTATTGTTGTGTCCCTATTGTTCTCCTGTGATGATAGTCACAGTGATATATCAATAACAGAATTGTAGAAGTAGTATAAGCTAGTATTTTAAGTTCATTGAATGATTATGAATGTTTTTTTCCCTGAATGTTTCCTTTGTTATTTAAGGCTCACTGCATTTTCCTTTGAAAATATGGGTAGGCTTAAATAAGTATTAACTCATTGTAACACCTATAGATCTCCTCCACTGACCCTGGCCTTGTGTTCCAAGCATTTTATCTTTATTCCACTTTATATATTCAGCATTTGTAAAATACTTTAAGTATTGACATCTTCTTTATTTTTACTCCTTTTAGGAAGTTCTTAATAGTACCATGCAGGCACAGAAATATAGGACAAGTCTACATAATTATATCCAAATATATATATCATGATGGATCTCATCTTATATATAAGTTTCCAATGATATTTTATATATGTCATGATTCACAGATTGCAATTTCTGGTACAGACATCTCTTTGAGCTTTAGATCCATTGATTAAGTTGCATAAATGGTTTCTCAATTTGATTGTTCAATGACATCTCAAACTCACTTGAGCCTATAAGCTCTGATTCCCACTCCCTAGGTCACTCTTTCTCATAACTCTTCAACTATCAAGGAGTACAACTACAAAACATCTAGTTTCAAAAAAATGGATATCGCCCTGTATTGGTTAGCTAGGGTTGCTAAAATAAGTACTACAGATTTGGTGGCTTATTCAACAGATTTATTTTCTCATAATTCTGAGAGATGGAAGTCAAAGGTCAAGGTGTTGAAAGAGATGATCCTCCTAACATATCATCACAAAGTCAATAGTGGCCCAAGGCTACATCACAATGTCTACATCATTTACATACTTTGCATCAATTCATCTTACACATAGGTATTTTATCATCTCACATTCCAAGATGAAACAATAAAGTACTTAGAAGATACTTTTAGAGAGAGTACACATTCAGATAACTTTTACTACAGTATGTTATAACTGTGCTATTTTATTGTTATTGCTAACCTCTTACTGTACCTAATTTATAAATTAAACTTTCATATTTAGGAATAGGAAGAAAAGCACAGTATCTATAGGGTTCAGTATTATCTGTGACTTCAGGTATCTACTAGGGGGTCTTGTAACGTATCCCCTTCAAATAAGGGAAGAGCACTGTATCTTAGTATGATTTTCCCTCTGTAATCGTGTCTTCTTCTTATGACACCAATCGTATTGGATTAGCCCCACTCTAATGGCTTCACTTTAGCTCATTAAATATCCTCTATTCCCAATACACTCACATTCTGAGGTACCAGGGATTAGAACTTCAACATGAATTTTGACATAATATATCCTTAATCTCTCCCTCGTCCTCACTCCTCTATCTTTAGTCACTGAACTCTGTTAATTCTACCTATTAAATATACTTCTATGTCTACTTTTCTCTGTCACACTTCACTAACCTAGTCTATGACATTATCAGGTTTCACTTAGATTTCCCAGACTCCTAGTCTCATCCAGCTTCAACTATTTCTCTGTATTAGTTAGAATGACCTTTCTGAAATCCAGATCTGATTCTTTCACAACAGTGACTGTATCAAGTACTGTCAGGAGCTCAGATAAGCTGCCAAAGTGTCAGAGGAGTCCATTAAACAGCAAGCCAAAAATGAAAGAGTTAAACCTTTAATTACTTACTGCCATCATATAAGCAATAGTCTAAAGTGGAGAAGGTGCCAATTCCCCCGGTTCCAATTTCTCCCATGGAAGGGTATGTCAGCTGAAGGTTACACAGATCAGCACAGATTTGAGGGCTGTCTTATAAGTGAGGGAACCTTGAACAAAAGGCTCCGGCATTTTTATAAACCCTAAGGCTGGGAGGGAGATAAAAAAAGGAGGGCTAGTAATAGAAAAGTACAGATACTGAGTCAAAGTGGGGAAAAGTGCCTTCAAGGTCTCCCCTTCCTCTCCTCTCCTCTAGAATAAGGACCTCTGTCCAAGGACTCACATAGAGATCTAGGACCGAGATGTCAAATATTCCTCAAAGCATGACTGGCCAGGAGAATCCAAGTCTTTGACTATAATTCCCTTGAGAGCAACTGCAGTATTCTAGCTGTGCACAAGTCTGGTGTGTGTGTGTGTATGTGTGCGATATGGAAGGGCGGGGGTAACTTTATCCCATGAGGCCTGCCAGGTAAAGCCTCTGTAACTGCCTATTGTCAAGCCTGAGAAAGGACATAAAAGATTTTAACCAGAAGCTGGGTTTCTCAAGTAGTAGAGTCAGGAGAGCTAAATTTTATAAAGTTAGAATCAGACTCCATGGGTTCAAATCTTGACTCTGACATTTATAAGCCATGGATCTTGGGACAATATCTTAAACTTTCTGTACTTCCCCAAATTAAATTTAGTATAATAAGAGCATATATATTTCATGGATTTTGTGTGTCTTTAAGATGTTACCTTCCATATATTAATTGATCAATACATGTTAGCAATCATTATTATAAGCATGATGATTATTACTATGATTTTCAAGAGGTACAGAACTAAAAATATGTAGGCTAAAATTAATCACCTTACAGTTTCAGCTTATAAATATATATGTTTCCATAGACAATTCAGAAGAATAATTAAACAACAAATGGTCACAATGCAGTGCAAATTATCCTTATTATGTCCTTACTAAAGTGGCATAGGTAAATATTTCTATATGGAGAAATGAGTTGCCTATAAGAATATTAAATAGTAGACACTAAAGTATGCTAAACAGATGTGTTTTCCTATCTTAAAGATAAAACATTTAAAGGTCTTACCTTCTCTCTCAAAAAATAAAAAGAGGGTCATTTATCACCATCTGGTGCCTTGGATCAAAATACATTAGTATACTGAATATAAATCACAAAATTACCTTAACAATTATGCTGCCTATCACTGGGTTAAAATGTTGTGGACAATAAATGAGGTAATAATATGAGGGCTTTAATCACAGAATTCGGATCAGTTCAATACTTGGCTGAATATTTAGAAGAATAACTCCATTATCTAAGTTTTGATCATCCTTTTCCTTTTTTAAAGCTCTAACCCTCTATATACATTGTGGACTTTCCATAAAGAGAAATATTTAAAATATTCAGTTAGTAAAAATTCTGAGGAATAACTTTGTTAAAGGGAAATGCATAGAAAACCTAATAAATGCATATTGTAATAATACAGTCCCCCTGAAATTTCTTACCATGTATGATTTCAGAAAACAAATATTCAGGATGGAATCAGTATTTTTTTTTAAAGATCTTATTTATTTAGTTGACAGAGAGATCACAAACAGGCAGAGAGGCAGGCAGAGAGAGAGGAGGAAGCAGGCTCCCCGCTGAGCAGAGAGCCTGATGTGGGCCTGGATCCCAGGACCCTGGGATCATGACCTGGGATCATGACCCGAGTCGAAGGCAGAGGCTTTAACCCACTGAGCCACCCAGGTGCCCTGGAATCAGTATTTCTAATGCAGGCTAGCCAATAGTTACTTAAGATATATAGAAAATCTGAGGTTGTTTGTAAATAGATGTTGGCAGATCCCTAGAGAATTGCTATTACCCTTAGGCTTGGCAAAACCTAGTAACCTTGAATAGTCTATGCATATGTAATTGATAATAGCTGGGTTTTATTAACTTAATAATATGATTGAGAATGTACACAATGGTTCTGCACATCCAACCCTTACACAGATGCTGCTGTATGATTTAGCCGCGAACATCAGAATATTTGGTTTTGATGTCATATCTTGAATTAAGGGGGTTTTAAACTTATTCATAAAACTAACTCTCAAAGAGCAAGCTGCATTTCACTACTGACAATCTCTAAAATTAGGTAGTGTAATCATTTTCATTTAAGCATGTCAGAGAACCTTACTCTACCAACAGCCATGCCTTTATTGTCTATTATCTATTATCACGGTCAGTTAACAATCTCACTACCTTTTTTTCCATTTCTTTTCATGTGAAAAGACTCATGTTACACTAACTATTGTTTTGCCTATGAAAGTGGCATTTCTGCAAGGCTAAGTGGTCAAACAACCTACTTAAAAGTCTAAGCAGGTAGTGACAACCTAAAAGATAAAATATTGAATCCTGAGACTCCATTTGTAATGAATCTATATCCCACATGCCAAAATCATTTGGCTACCCATAGTTTAAGGGATCCAAGGGAACACTTCAAAGAAATAGATACAAGGGAGGATGAGTCTTTGAACTAGGAGATTCTTTTAGAGTGAAAACACGAATTGCCAAAAAAACCACAGATGTTCACCACATGAACAGGTGAAAAAATACTACTCTTTCAAATATATTTATCAAAGTCTTTTCTGCCTTTCTGTAATTTCATTTTAAATGGGCCTTACTTTTCAGCTGTTCTCTGCTTAAAAACCTTAATAAGTAAAGACAGATTGTATGACTTCATTAACAATGGTGAGCCAGAATCTCAAGGCCTTTTCTGGGCCTCTTTTCTCGGCATATGTAATTTTCTAATTGCCGTTCTCTAAAGCAAGAACTGCAATTATAAAAATGTTATTTGAGGACACAACTCAACTGAACATTATTTGGCATTTCAATTTGTTTTCTAGCACTGAATCACTGTAATGGAAATTCTACTTGAAAACTTGTTTTGTCATAATCACCTGCTTACAGTTTATCTGCATGTATGGATTTCCTTTTTTCAACTCTTCAATGGCCCATAAGCATACTCATTAGCACCCACAAAAGTTCATTGGGAATAACCCTAATAAGCAACTAGTGCAGAAGGGCAGAGCAGCAAAATGCACTTTTTAAAATATATTCATTTATTTACTTATTAGCAGCACTGTGGAATTACTAAGATTGTTTGTGGTAGATTAAAGATGACCACAAATTCTTTGCAACTTCTGAAAGGTGGAGTCCGATTCCCTTTCCCTTAAATCTGGGTTGTACTCAATGAGCTATTTGGCCAAAAGAATACTGCAAGAAGACCTGAGACTTTTACGTCCTGCAGCTTTCATTTGGGTCTTTTGGAACACTTGCTCATCGAAATCAGTTGCCAATTTGTGAGGACACACATGCAGACCCATTGAAAGGCTCATGTGAAGAACTGAGGCACCCGATGACACCCTCTCTGAGCTCCTAGCTGACAGCCAACACCAATGTGACATTTATGTGAGTGAGCCATCTTGGAAGTGACATCCCAGCTGATGCTGCAAATGACAGAAAAGCCATTCTGTCAAAACCTGCCAGAAGTGCAGATTTATGAGCAAAGCTAATGATTGCTGTCACTTTATACTGCTAAATTTTGATACTTATTAGGGCATTTTTTTTTAACATTTTGTTTATTTGACACAGAGAGAGAGATCACAAGTAGGTAGAGAGGCAGGCAGAGAGAGAGGAGGAAGCAGGCTTCCTGCCAAGCAGAGAGCCTGATGTGGGCCTCGATCCCAGGACCCTGAGATCATGACCTGAGTTGAAGGCAGAGGCTTTAACCCACTGAGCCACCCAGGCACCCTAAATTTTGATATTTAGTAATTCATCAGTAATGAAGCAATAGATAACCAGGACAAGGACCGTGGCTTAAAAAAATGATGCAAAAAGGAAGGGGAGGGAGGGATTTTAATTTTTCTTTTTACTCATTTAATATATTAAATTGTTTTATTATTCTCTTTAGAGTTCAGTTATTAGTAAACATTCTTGTAGCCTACCAGTATGGATGTTTGGAAAACTTGAGATTTTTCTAAATTGCTTGTAATGATTATTATGCTTTGAAGAGGACACTGCAATAACTTCCTAACACAAGTTTCTTTAGACAACTTCCTCTATCCAGGTAATTCTTAGTAGTGGGAATTAACATATATTAATTTGATCAAAACGACACCTTTCTACACAGGCTAGAAAGTAACTATGAAAAAAGGAAAGTGATGATAATGAACGTTATTGATACAGTAAGGGATCACTACTTGTCTCAAACTCTTCCTCCTTTCCTCAGGAACTGACAATATAACAACCCAATTACTTAGAACTGAGTCATATTTGAGACCTCTGTATCACTCAAACATTGAAATTCCATTGACCATGGGTTCTATTCAAATTAGATCTCATACCTATTCACTTATCTCCATCTCTCTATCTTTCTCACCCGCAAATCACAATAATAAAATCTCCTAACTCTCCTTTCCTCCAGTAGAACCATTCTCAAATGAGAAGCTAGAGGGATCTTTTTATAAAAGGGAAATTACACCTAGTGTATATTGCTGAAACTCTACAATGAAAACCCTAGAGGTTTTTCTAAGACCTGATCTTCAACCACTTCGTTCAGGAATCCGTTTTGACCACCTTCTTTTTATCACTCAAACACTATAGTACACTACAGTACAAACATATTTTCTTTCTTTTCTACTTCAGAGGATCTTTCTTAATGTCTTGATTACTCTAAACTGGATCTTCAAATATCAGGC
The DNA here is from genome assembly GCA_004023965.1 of Spilogale gracilis. Taxonomy (NCBI): domain Eukaryota; kingdom Metazoa; phylum Chordata; class Mammalia; order Carnivora; family Mephitidae; genus Spilogale; species Spilogale gracilis. The sequence continues at coordinate 74,892 of PITA01006661.1, forward strand.
TCCTCCTGTTTCTTAGATCTCAGATCTCAATCCAAGTAAACCTGACCACTGCAGCAATCTGCAGTTATCTTCCTCCCTCAAGCTCATTCGGTATTAGTTTCCTCATAAAACTAACTGCAATCTGAGATTATTTTGTTGACTTTACTTTTTTTTCTAACTTGTTAACTTATATCTGCCCATCTCACCTTGTACAAAAGTACTGTTAGAATAGATATCATGTTCTTTGCTGTCCCAGAGCCAAGAAATATCCTCGCTCATGGTAGGTTTTGCACAAATATTTGCTAAATGGATAAATGAGCAATTCTTGTATTTGTTTCTATAAAATGTTTCTCAAAGAACTTTGAACCACCTAATAGGCATAATGCCATAAATTCTAATTTGAAGGAAAGATAACTGTAAATCTTTATCTTTTGTAAATGGCCACAGATAGACTAAATGATTCTTTACCAAGTTTATGTTAAGGAGAAAAAATGAGCCAGTCCCCTATTTTAGACTCACTCTAATTTTCTATGGCTTTTGTTGTTTTCCATTCAACTGCATTCATTCAAATAGAAAAAGTCTCAAGTGATCTTTAAAAAAAGTACCTCAAGGAAATAAAATGTAACCATAATAACCAAGAAGAAAGGAAAAGATATAGATGAGACATGATATTAGTGTTATTTTTAATAGTGATATACATTTGGGAAGTGGAGTAATTTTGAAATGATTAACAACTTCTAAATATGAACAAATCTGTTCTGTGAAGAAACAAAAAATGCTTTTCCAATTTCCTTCATTTAATTCAAGGTAAGAAACTGTGGAACTGTATTATGGAAATATATTGCTATTTATTTGGGGATTAAAAAAATCAAATTTGAGTCCTGCTGGAATGGGCGATTAAATTTTCAAAAGTAGAGGTGAAAGTTTCAGTGCTGAAGGATGTTCGAAATCTCTGCAAAGTCACTCATCCATAGAAGTTTGACATTAATGTGTAACTTGGTTCTAAATATTTTTATTTCTAGAAATTATTAACTGAATTTGTCTTTAAACTTTTTAAAAACCTCTTCTGTTCAGAAGTATCTGTGTTAGTAATATATACTTACCTTTTTATATGGATCTACAATAGAGAATTTATTAGACCAATGTTATTACCACCTGGTGTCCTTTTAATTTGTAGGAATAAATTAAAATTGGTAAAACATAAAGATTTGATAAGCCTCTATACTACTTCATACCTCCTGAAAGCATAAATAAGTACAGCAAGAAGCATGAGGAAAAAATTCAGCAGTAGTTTATCACATTTATAATTATCTATAGAAACATATTTCAGTAAATGTGTCTACTGAATCCCCTATCTTTAGAGCAAATCACAAGATGATTCCATCTTCTTTCAAAATAAAGCAGAGTACTGCTTATCTTGAAAATGAACATTTAATAATAATAAAAAGGATGAAACAAAAGTGGAGGTAAAGTTAACAATTAATAAATGCTTACCATGTGCCAAACACTAAATTTTTTCATTATTTTCAGTAATTAATTACATTAATTGTCAATATAATCTGATAGAGTGTAAACTACTTTTATACCCAAACAGTAGTGCTAAGAGATGTTAAATAACTTTCCTTACTCTAAGTCATACAGCCAATGCACTGAAATTAGCATTCAGACCAAGGTGGGTAGTCTGACTCCTCAGCCTAAGTTCCTGATTATTATACTGTGCTGCCTCCCAATGGAAGTTTTAGGTTTTCGGCACATAATAGGTTTATCCACTATAGCACACTTAGTAGATCAGGATCTTTAGAGTTGGGCATAAATGTTCAAATACCAGTTCTGCCATATACTATTTTTTGTTGTTTTGAAGTTCTTTAACTTTCTGAGCTTTATTTTTCCATCTTCAGTAAAAATTTTCCCACCTCTCAGGAGTCATTATAAGAATGAAATATTTTTACATAATGAGGTGTCCAGCATTGTGCTTGACATGAAAATGGTAATTAATTAGTGTAAATTTCCATTCCTTACTTTTTAATATGACAAGACATGTGTACAGAAGTCAGTGTGTGGCATAGTCATCACATATGAATTTAAGGATAAGGAAGACCACTAGAAGTCATTTATTAAAAGAGCGCTGACTTCCTAAATAATCTCAATGCTTTTTTGACTGAAATAAGAAACTGTCACTAACTAAAAGAATTATCCAAGATGATAGGTTTTACTCTGAGATATCATTCACAGAGAGTTGAAAAATGTTTAATCTGTATTTGGAAGTGAGTTCAAGGTCAAATAAACTATGATTGATAGCAGTTCTGGGTCAGTGACAATGGTGGCTGTTCAGAACATCAGAATCTCAATAGAAAAACCTGCAGTGGACTTGCATGGGCATAAAGACATAGGAGACTACTGGAGATGGCTGTGCTGAGTGTACCCAGCAGAAGAACACCCAGTGTACAGGGTAAGTGGGGACTGAAACTTAGCCAGTGTTCTATGTGCCAAACCCTCCAGTTAAGCACTGGAAATATACGGTAACAATACCATGAATGCTCAAATATATACTCACCACTCTCTAAACAAACAAAATCACAGGATGACCAGAGACCCAGGATTTTAGGACCTTGTATATTTTTACACTTAGACCTGGCTGCACAAATATGTCTTTTAGATAAAATTATCTTCTGTTGAATATATAAATTAATAGTTAATTTAGAGGGGCACCTGGGTGGCTCAGTTGTTAAGCACCTGCCTTCAGCTCGGGTCAGGATCAAGCCCTGCATCGGGCTTCCTACTCAGCGGGAAGCCTGCTTCTCCCTCTGTCACTCCCCCTGCTTGTGTTCACTCTCTCGCTGTGTTTCTCTCTGTCAAATAAATAAAATCTTTAAAAAAATTTAAAAAAATTAATATAGAAAAATAATCAGGGGTAATTATAACTTTCATATACTCATAAGTCCTCTTCAGTACAGTGTATATAGATATGCGTACATTTTTCTCCCAGAAGTAAGATTCCTATCATACATGCCTTCTTACAACTTAAGACAAGGGCATTTTTCATCATTTTGCAGTGTTAAGTATTATTGTCAACATGTTTTTAAAGTTTGAAAAGCACACATTTTATATTATAATCTATTTTTTAGATTACCACTGGATTTTTCTCTTACATAGATCTTGTGTTAACATCTTTGTTATTTGAATTGATCTTTGGATAAAAAGCTAAGGATTAAATAATTAGTTCAAGAATATGGACATTTAAAGTTATTCTGTGGTTCCTGCTGGTTCAACCAGTAAAGCATGTAACTCCTGATTTTAGGGTTGTAAATTCGAGTCCCACGTTGGTATAGAGCTTACTTAACAATAAGATCTTAATAATAATAATAATAATAATAATAAAGTCATTGCTTGGTTTCAATAGATTGCCAAATTGTTCTTAAGAAATGTTGTGATCTTGGGATGCCTGGGTGGCTCAGTCATTAAGCGTCTGCCTTCAGCTCAGGTTATGATCCCACGGAGTCCCAGGATTGAGTCCTGCATCAGGGTTCCTTCTGGACGGGAAGCCTGCTTCTCCCTCTCTCACCTCCCCTGCTTGTTTTCCCTCTCTAGCTGTGTTTCTCTTTGTCAAATAAATAAACAAAAATCTTTAAAAAAAAAAGTTGTGATCTTTTACATAATTAACAGCCACATATTAGAATGTTATTCCACCTCGGCCTCATAAAATTTTGATATGCTATTCTTTATCTTCAAATACTTAATAACTGGTATATTATTATATTAATTATATATTATTATATTAATTTTTCTTCAGAAAGAACCATTTGCTTATTTTCCTTTGAAAATTACCTCATCAGTTAAAAAAAAAATTACCTCATCAGGGGTATCTGGGGGCTTAGTCAGCTAAGCATCTGCCTTTGGCTCAGATCATCATCCCAGGGTCCTGGGACTGAGCCCCACATTGAGCTCCCTTCTCAGTGGGGAGCCTGCTTCTCTCTCTCTTTCTGCCTTTTCCCAAATTTGTGTTCTCTATTTTTCTCTCTTTCTCTCAAGAAAAAGAAAAGAAAGAAAAGAAAATTACCTAATCATAAATTTTAGCTATCCTTCTATTGGTGTCTTAAAGTTTTAAAAGCATTCTTTCAAATTTGGTTTTGGAAAAAAAAAAAAGAAAACATTGAATTAAAGAACAAAAATCTTAGCAACAACTGGAAGCATTTTTATAAGTTAAACACAATATATGCATAATCCAGATGAATGTATGGACCATTATCAACATTTTAGAAGTCTTTTTTTTTGCCTTCCATTCATTCTTTCTGCCCTCAAAGGTAACCACTATTCTGATTTCTATCACCATAGGAAGTTTTTGCCTATTTTTGAACTTTATATAATTAAAGTCATAAAATGTCTGGCTTTTTTTTTAATCTTTATTTTCATGTGATTGATCCAAGATTTTGCTAGAAGCAGTTTTTTTTCTTTAATGTGTGTAGAAGCATTAGTTCATCACTCTTATTTACTTAATGAATTGACTATAATCTATTTATGTATTATACAGTTTGCAGACTTTTACGTTGTTTCCAACTTTTGCCTATCTTGAATAAAGTGGCTATCAATATTTTTGCATATATCTTTGGGAACACATGTTTACCTATCTCTGTTGTGTCTCTACAGAGAAACAGAATTACTGGTTTGTAGGATTTGCCTGTCTTTAACTTTAATGCATGCTGACAGTGTTTGCAAGTAGTTGTACTCATTTACACTTCTAGTAGCAGTTTATAAGAGTTCTCATAGCCCTACCTCTTTGCCAACAAATAGTCATCTGGCGCATATTTGTAATTTATTGTAGTTTAACTGGGTATTTCCCTGATGACTAATGATGTTGAACCGTATGTTCATTCTTCAGCAGGATATTCTCTTTACCAAGGTAATTCTCAAGTCTTCTGCTCATATTTCTATTAAGTTATCAGCATTTTCCATTTGGATTTGTAAATTATTTACAAAGTCTTAATAATATGCATTGCAAATATCTCCTCCCACTTTCTTTTTTCATGGTTGTACTGGTTCACTTTTGATTAAACAGTAATTTTTGATGCTATAGTGGACATTATGGGTAATGTAGTTTTTCAGGACATTATATGATTCAAACCAAGAGTGTCAAATTCATTTGAACAGTATTTAACAAATTATGATCTTTTAAATATTTTAATGTCCTTTTATTCTTTATTTTCATTTTTAACCATGTTTTTATAATCACTTCTCTTTTTTAAGTTTTTGAAAATTTACTGTTTTACTTCTTTGTATTTATGAAATCCTTTTTATAATTATTTCTTTTCATCTGTATTTATAGTTTTTCCATCTTTTCTTACATTTATTTTGGCTATCTCTTGCTATCATTTATAGTTGAACATTTAAGTCTGTTATTATAAATATTAACTTAGAAAATAAAAGTGTTTAGGACATAGGTCTTCATTCAAAAACTTCTGTAATTGTGTTCACAGATACCGATACATAGTGTTTTCACTACATTTCTTTTTAAACAGTAAGCAACTTAAGTATTGATTTTCATTCTGCCAACAGTAATTTTTTAAAAGAGAAGTTTGTATGTTCTTGTTTTTGTTTGGATTTTGGTCAATTAAGGTGGTTGAGATTTGATTATGAAATTTTTTGAGAGAGAGAGAGCATAAGCAGGGGAGAGAGGCAGAGGGAGAAGCAGACTCCCCGCTGAGCAGGGAGCTGGATGAGAGACTAGATTCCAGGACCCTGTGAACCTGAGCTAAAGGCAGACACTTAACCAACTGAGCCACCTATTATTAATTTTTAACAGAATCATTTATTTATTTATTTACTTACTTACTTCTTACTTACTTATTTATTTTAAAGATTGTATTTATTTACTTGACAGAGAGAAACGCAGCGAGAGAGGGAACACAAGCAGGGGGAGTGAGAGAGAGAGAAGCAGACTTCTGGCCAAGCATGGAGCCCAATGTGGGGCTTGATATCAGGCTTCCCGGATCATGACCTGAGCTGAAAGTAGATGCTTAATGATTGAGCCACCCAGGCTTCCCTAGACTTTATTTTTCAGAACGGTTTTAGGTTTAGATCACCACTGAGAGGAAGGTACAGAGATTTCCATATTCCATGCCTCCACACATGCATAGCTTCCTCCTTATCTCTATCTCCCACCAGACTGGTACAATCCCTACAATCAATAGATTTTCACTGACCCACCATTATTATCTGAAGACCATAGTTTACATTAGGGTTCATATAAACTAACCTATAATTTAATTGTATGATGGCCAGAAAATATGGTATATACTATTTTTAATTTTATAGAATTTCTTGAAGAATGAGAATTATCAGGATCTGTTTCCTTGTTTCATGAGGATGAGAAATGAGAGCCCATTGTTCATGTTCAGGGCATGAAATATATTTGAAAGTGTGTGTGGGTAAAAAGATCAAGAATGAGATAAAGACAATTTTATACCTCTTTATTAGTTTACAGTGTTTTCGGTGCTATTATGATTCTCAATATTGTCACTTGTTTGTGTCTACATAAGCAGTAATGGACTGAGTTTAAGTTTCTTATAATTGATTTGTTTTCTACAAAAATTTATTTTTGTATTACAGAATTTTTTATAAGAATTCTAATCCATACATAAACCTTAATAATTACCCATTGTAGCTTTTTGTAGTTTGTCATTATAAGTTCTCTTTGCTTCATTTTATACTTTTTATATGAAATTTGATGTCCTCTTCCTCTCATCATTATTTGTTTTGATTTGCATTTACCAAATAGTTATTATTTTTCTTTGACTTTCAAGTAGTTATATAGCATATGGAAGAGGCTGGAATTTATATTTTTGGTTAATATGAGAGTATTCATTTTTTCAAAAAAAATTAGTCTCACAAATATTGATATACAAAATATTTTTGTGTTCAGGTAAGTCTTACATATCTTTATATTTGCTTCCTTGTTTTCAGTATTTGGTTAGCAACTTCTCATCCTGTTCCTACTATGATATACATCCACTCTTCTTTTTTTTTTTTTAAGATTTTATTTATTTATTTGACAGAGAGAGAGAGAGACAGCAGAAGAGGGAACATAAGCAGGTGGAGTAGGAGAGGAAGAAGCAGACTTTCTGCTAAGCAGGGAGCCTGATGCAGAGCTCAATCCCAGGACCCCAGGATCATGACCTGAGCTGAAGTCAGACACACTCAACGACTGAGCCATCCAGGCGCCCCAATATATATCCACTTTTCATCCTTGATTAATATCACTGATTTTACAATCGTTCTTTACATTTTGGGTAATTCTTCCTCCTTTCTTTGAAGGGAATTCTGTTGGTGATGCTGAATTTTATTGTTTTATTTATTCAATAGTTCTTGGGTTATAGCTAGGAATTGTGATAGAAATGCCTTTACAGGACTGTTTTTAAATTAAAATTATGTTGCCCATTTAATAAATTGGTAAGGCAAGTGAACCAGTGTCTTGTACTAAATAGTGTAGATTGCTACTCTGCCCATTATGTGGCCACATCCAATGACTACTGTCATGACTAAGGGAAAAAAAAAACCCAAAAGCAGCCTGTTAATTATGAACTAACAACCACATAGGCTACTTAGCAGGATTATTTATAGGATAGATATGAAAGGAGCATGGATAAAGGTCATAACATTTAAAAGAAATGAAAAAAATCACAGGCAACTTGAAATTAATATGTAACTGATATGTCTCTAGCTCCACTTCCCTGTAGGCCAGTGTTATCAAAGTGAGGTTTGTTTCAGAAGACTGGATTTTAACTTGACTCTGCTTTTTAACTGACTCTGTAGTTGTTACTGAAATACCTGCCTATGTCTTGCCTGCCTTATTTGTAAAACTGAATATTGATGACATTGTTCTTATCGGTTTGTGTGGGTTCTTTTGGAAATGCTTTGTAAAGTTTTATTCAAAGAACTGTGGTACTATTATCTGAACTTCTGGATACTAGCAAGGAAAGAAAGCCAATATTCAATAACAAAAGAAATGAAACTTATATTCTTTTACTTAGTAATGAAGCAAAGGTTATAAAAATACCCACAGCATTTAATTCAAGTGGGTGTGTTCCAGTACTCTGCCCTTAGTCACTTTTAACTTGCATTCTAATGACCTCATCTCTTCCTACCAGGATTTTTTTTAGTCCACCTGCTAAACTGTTGTACAAATTTGTTCTTGGTTGTTAATCAGTTTAACCAATCTGTACAGAAGATGAAAAATTTTCAGTGATGATTAACCTTACTCCTCCTTAGTTATTATCAAGGACACTGTGCTCATTATTATTATTTTTAAAATTCTCATTTTAAATGTATTATTAATCCTTCCTTTCTCCAGATGACAAAAGCAGAGCTGGGTGATTATTTAACAACCAAGCACCACCAGCTGGTACTCCAGGCTGGTGGAAGTTACCATGTGTTCCCACTTCATCCTACCATAAATCCTTTAAAATGAAAATGTGAAAAGCAAATTAAGTTCATAAATGTCTTAGGATATGAACCATGAAGAAACATCAATATTTTAATGCTATAACTAACCATCAAGGAGATGGGGTGGGAAATGAAGGATATCAAGAAAAATTGATATACATTAATTAGTTTAGCTAACCTATGTGACTTTCATTGTAAGTGTCCTCTGAAAGTATCAAGATGCCACATTTAGAATTTAAATGCAATGCAAATAGTGCATGTTTAGTAATGTCAAAAATAATCCAATTATAAAGATATAGAGCAATGAAAAAAGAGAATGAGCAGTGTGCATTAAAAAACTTATTTTGGTCCTTTTCACAGTTTTGCCACTGCTTTATTGCTTTTTTTTTTTTTTTGGACAATTCTGCTTTATATGGATCAGCAAGTAATTTCTTCCATTAATGCTAAAGTGTGGACTCTATTATTAACTCATAAACTACTCCATTGACTCACCTCTTATCCTCAAGTACTCAGGGAAAGATGGTTAATTTTGGATTTGACACTTTAAATCATTAAGTGCTTCACTTACAGAATTAAAACTTCGTAAAGTACAAAACAAAAATGTAATGAAAATGTTTTAGATAACTTTTAATTTTGGAAAATGATAAAAGCAAGCTATTTGTTTTGCATTATTCAATATATTTTATTAAACCAGAGGAAGAAGAGTGCCATTTTGAGTTATACACAAATTATAGTTGCTTCTCTTTGCTGAGAAGATAAAATAAAGGAAGGTCTGAGACATATGTAAAGTGCTACTTGGACAGAAGTTAACTTTCTTACCACTTATCTCATTACTACTCCCTCCTTCTAAACTCAAACTCTTTTAGGTCTGACTTAGAGACTGACTGCTTATATGAATCTCACGTTTTAATTACTGCAGTAAGTAAAAGGGTATATAACCACTCTAATTACGTATGGCTACTCTCATTCTCTCATATTCTCTGTTTGCTTTGCTCCTCCAAGCCACTGGAAATTTGGGTGGCGAAAGCACAAAAGCCTGATTAGGTGATCCCTTCATCCTTACCACCCTTGGGAGGGAGGTCACACTGTCTTTGAGAGTTCTCTGACAGGGTTGTGGGCAAGCGAGAATACTTTTAACACTCAGCTGGCTCCTTGCACATAACTTTATAATGTGTTATTTTGATGGTCACAATTAGGAAGAAATGGGAGATAATCTGGTATGGTGTTATAGCCTCTAACTGAGAGAGAAGGTGAGAGGGCAAAAGATGATCCAAACTGGTGTCATAAAGGAATAAAAACCTGAAGGCTTCTATGGCCAGTTTGACCTCATGAGGATGCTCTAACTGGTGCGGAATATTGACTATCATGAATGCATAATTTAAATGCTCAACACCTTTTAGCAATTTAAATCATCATCTGTATATTTCAAGCCTGCTGGAATTCATTTTATCTCTAAAAGATGAAAACAGAAGGTAAGTAATTTTATCATGTTAAATGAGATAAAACAGACAACTTTAAAATGAAATTATTTTTAAACATTCACTTATAAGTTGTTTGAAATTCAGAGTATTTTTTTTTCCTAAATAAAGTTATAAAGTCAAGCTATAATTCCAAACCATCTAAAAGCCTTTTGAGGGCCCTGTCACTTCATCTCTCCACGTCTCATTTTAAGTACCATTTGACAATTTTCCCTTCATAGTCCCTGCATGTAATTTTGGTCGTATTCCAGATTAGATCCTATGTTCATTAACACCTTTTTTTTCTTGTTCTTATCCAAAACCACTGACCTTGAAAACTTAGTTCTCATGACTGACTGAGTCTTTGCTTTGTTCCTTTTGTTAAAATACTTTTTCTTTTTAATAGCATTACTTTAATTCCTCTAAGACTTTTAACACTAGCTCTCTAAATGGTATTTTGCTATTAACCTTTCCCAATAAAACTAACATTTATGGAATACTTCTATAAACCATTCATACACATCATTTCATACAATCATTATTACTACTTTCTGTGGCTGGGACAGTTTAAGAAACTGAAGCACAGAGTAATTAAATAATTTTCCCAAGATCACAGAACTAAGCACAAAGAAGAGCTGGGATTTGAACCTAGGTAGCCCAGGTCTCAAATCTGTGTTGGAGAACATTGTTAATCACCCAGCCTTCCTGGTTCATCATATAATTTTATTCTACACCCTTCATTTCCATGTTAATCTCTCTGACCTCAGACTCACTGGGATGTCTCCCCCATTACATCTTGTAGAACTCTCTGACATACTTATAGCTATGCTATCAGTCTTGTCTCCCCTCTCTTTATAGATAGTAGAGGGAAGTCAATTCATTTCAATTTGGCTTAGGAACTATGCTTCAAATACGCAAATTACAAAAAAATACCTTCTGCCTTTCATGAATTACAAGAGCTGATAACTGTTTAGGAAACAAAGAAATGCTAGAGTATGACAAGAATAAGATTAAGAAACTAGACACAATGCTTCTTCTTTGAGTAGGGCAACTGAGACACTGCCCTTGGCCCCATGCTTGGGTAAGAGGTAACCCACACAACAATGTAACTTAGGTATCTTCTTTGGATCTCACCAAAATTTACTTTTAAAATTCATTTATTCTAATTTTTTAAAACATTTTATTCATTTATTTGACACACAGAGAGAGACAGTGAGAACAGGAACACAAAGAGAAGGAGTGAGAGAGGGAGAAGCAGGCTTCCTTCTGAGCAGGGTGCCTCATGCAGTGTTCGATCCCAGGATGCTGGGATCATAACCTGAGCCAGAGGCAGATGCTTAATGACTGTGCCACCAGTAGCCCCTCATATTTGCTGTTTTTAATACTACCTTAAAGGGCCTACAAAAGATGTTGATTTATTTTAAACTAATTTAGGCAAATTTAAGATTGGTTAAATTGCTTGAACTCCTAACTCACTTGAACTCCTCACTAGAAATGACCCCATATAGGAGAGTAAGAAATAGCGGACTGAAGTGTTTATTCTACTTGAGGAAATAAGAGAATAATCAGAGTCAGGTGAGTCTTAAAAGTATAATTATATTAGCTGTCCAAGGGTAGAGGGCATCCTAGACAAAGATAGAAGCAAAGGTACAAAAAATTTGAGTGATTAATTTTAGGTACCACTCACTTTTTCATTTATTTACTAGTACTGCAGATGTTTCAGAAGTCTACAAGATGCCAGAAATTTTTCTAGGTACTTTGTAATATTAACAATAATCACAAACTATTTCAGTGAAGATATTATCACTATTTTACATATACCACACCTGAAACTCAGAGAGGATTAATATATTTTTTACATAATTACATAGTTAGTGAATGTTGATCTGAGATTCAAATTAAAAAATGTTTACTTTCCTAAGTCAATGCACATTGCTGTAAATCAGAAAATACACTATGGCCTACCTAGACTGGAGGGAGTCAATCTGGAAAGAAATGTTGATGGGGCTAAACAGTTAGGCAGGTGTCAGATTATGACGTAAAATAACATGGTCATGTTTGTGCTATGAAAAAAGGACAAATTTTACCAGTTCTATAAAAATTAGAGAAGATACAGAGGGTTAGTAATATAGTGAAATAACCCAAATGAGAGCGTTGGTGGTTCAACACTGGACGAATGATAGCAAGAGTGAGTAAGCACATGTAACAGAGAGAAGGGAAGTGCCAGCCAGAGAGGGAGAGCGCACTGAGCCTCAGATATGCACATTTTACCTTCTTGATTTCTTGCTACTGAGTCTTCTTGCCAACACCTGTCCCACAAAGACAGATTCATTTAGTGGCTGTGCAGGTGTATGCACCTTCTGTTCTGATCTGCACCCCTGGCTAACCTGCTGCTCCTTTGACACCAGCAGATAAAATTGACTTAAGTAAAAAACTGGCTGATGACAAAACAGAGCTCTACAATGCAATGACCTTACTCTATACTTTTTTCTATGGAGATGAAGAATAATAGTTATTATTTATTGAACACTTACCATGTTCAAACAGGGTATTACCAGATTATAGTATATTATCTCATTGATTCCTACAAGACCCCACAGGGTAAATATTATTTTTCTTACTTTGCAGATAAGAAATTGAGGCTTATAAAGTTTAAATCAATTACCTAAACAACTAGTAAGTGATGGAGCCATTCCTCAAATCAAGCTCTGTTTGATTTCACATTCCGATATTTAAACATTATTCTAAACTGCCTCTTGAAATTTTTCCTAATTCCAGTTGGATAATTCAAGGTTACATATCCTCAGCTATATTACTATAGAACTCAAACTCTGCAGAATTTAATTCCAGAAATTTCATGTATAGCTTGTGTAAGAAGCTTAGCTTGGCTTCAGCTCATTCTCTGAGGTATAGCAATGCTTTCTATAACTCCAATCCACCAGTCTCCACACTGTTCTTTAACATACCATGCTCTTTTTTTTATACCCAAGTCTCTGGGCAAGCAATACATGAAGGTTGTCCCATTCGGTACCACTCTTTATGTGTTAACCTTCTTGGTGAAACCTTCCCCACATTCTCATCTCCAAAAACTGTCTAACTCCACCTCTTTGTGGCTGTAGCATTTGGTATAAAACATTCTTATTACACTGACATCATTTGTACTTCCATTTCTTTTTTCTTTTTTTTAAAGATTTGTTTATTTATTACATTGAAAGAGAGAGAGAAAGCACAAGTGGGAGGGGCATGGAGAAGGAGAGAATCTCAAGAAGACTCAGTTCTGAGCACAGAACCCACTGCAAGGCTCAATCTCACCACCCTGAGATCACAACCTGAGCCAAGACTAAGAGTCGGACACTTAACCCACTGCACCACCCAGGTACCTTGATTGCACTTCCATTTCTGATTCTCTCCTTAGACTCTGCACCTCTCAGGAATCGTGTTTTATTCACTTCTGTTACCTCTTCATGCAGTGACAGTCATTATGTTAGCACTGAACCACACTTGGAAAACCAAAAGCTAAAGACCCTCTATTTGCTGAGAAACTGAGATTCCTTTCTGTTCTCCCTCTATCTCAGACATGGCAGTTACGACTACTTAGTAGGCAGGCATGGGGTGGGAGACGAAAAGGCATGGTGGAGGCAGCTTCTAACGCAGGTTGGGACAGTGCTCTAGACAGAGAACATTGAAAAGAAATAAGACGTTCCTATCACCAGGTCGCTTTTTCATAAATTAATCATTAAGTCACTATATATTCAGTGAATGACTGTCTTTGTCTAGAAATACCTTCCCAATAGAAATTAAAATGCCTTTATTTTTTTATTTATTTTTTATTTTTTTTAAAGATTTTATTTATTTGACAGAGAGAAACACAGCCAGAGAGGGAACACAAGCAGGGGGAGTGAGAGAGGGAGAAGCAGGTTTCCCGCTGAGCAGGGAACTTGATGTGGGACTCAATCCCGGGTCTCCGGGATCATGACCTGAGCCGAAGGCAGTCGCTTAACCAACTGAGCCACCCAGGCGCCCAAAAATGCCTTTAAAATACTGAAATATTTTGCGGGGACTGTCTGATAGTCAAATAAGAAATGAGAGTGGAAGAGGGGAGACCAGATGTACAAGTGAAAGCATTTTTGCCTTTTTTGTTTGTTTTTGAAATAATGCAATCACTGTCAAAATTTAAAAAAAAAATTAACTTCAAATTTTTACAGGGCCTCCTCTGGTTCTGCCGTATTTTGACAAACATCATGTTCTTAATTATTTGCCAGAGAATAAAACATTAGGCAACACACTTGGGATGAAATATTGAAGATAATAAAAATAAATGTAGATGGAAATTAACAGTTGAAATACTTTTAAATAGCATATAAGTTCCTTTCTTTAGGGGAAAACATTATATGAGATATATACCCTCAATGTTTTAAGGTATTAAATAATTCAAGACAACAAATACTATGTAGCATAAATTATACAAAGCAATGATTATAGATAGATTAAACTGTTCAGTCATAATGGCACTGAGGAGGGAAATGGGATTAAAAGAAATTGAGAAAAGATGGATTTTATATAGCAATGCTAAAAAGGAGGCGTAAGTTACAAAATATTAACTATATTTTCCGTATTTGGTTTATCTGACTAGACTCAAAGAATGTTCACAGCTCAAAGATTTTTTTTTTATAACAATATAAGTGAGTAAAGGAGAGAGGCACCCTGAGGTAAAATTAGCTCTAAAAAGTGGTAGATTACATTAAGCTAGGTGGCAGCCTGTAGAGCATGACTAGAGTAGTGCTGCTGACAGGTCAGACGAGCCAAAAACACATTTGTTTTTTGTTGTAAAAAAAGTTTATAATGTAAAATGTTCAGCCTACAGATATACTGCTTGCAAGTTACCCTCTAACCTCAACCATGAACAGTTAATAAGTTAAAATGGATTCCTAAGATTAGTTAGTTGACCCCTTACAGCCAAACCAAAAGAAATAAAATGTAGGGAATGGAAGTTCTCTTGGGAAAATTCAGGAGAGAACTGTAGAATAAAGAAACCACCTAAAAGTAGTGGAATTAGGAAGAAGGATCTGGGATTAGGTAACGGGGTACTAGAGGTTGTTTGTAATCAATGATATCAAGAGAGACTAATTTTCTGAAGACAGGAGGATACTATAAAAGGTGATACTGGCACTGACATAAGAATAAAGGGTGAAAAAAAAAAAAAGAATAATGAGTGAAAGCTGACCTGGTGATAAAGATGGTGGGGGAATCCATGTAAGTTCTCCTTGTAAGCAGTTCTGGTACTGCCCCCCAGGTGATTCTGAAAGATCCACAAGGAACACATGTGGAAGATGACATCATTTTTTAAGCTCAAATATTATTGTAAAGAAACTATTAAATGCTTTATAAATGAAAAAAGAGCCATAAGAAAATATCTGGACATTTATTATTATATTATTATTATTTAAAAAATATTCTCTCAACAATAATAAAGTTCAAATGATTCCAAGAACTACAGACTTGTTGCATTCCCTAGGGAAACTAGGATATTTCTACATCGACTCGAACAGTATCTTTCCTTTAGTTTTGAGCAGTGTTAAACACTTCCCCTAAGGAATTTTAGCAACAGTAGAACATTATTTTTAAATTAACTTTTTCATTAAATGCTTGTTTCCCTTGAAAAGGGAGCAGCTGTTAGTGCTGGCAGACTCCCCCCACCCCCAATCTATGAGTACAAATCAAAAACAATCTGTTTTGTGAATAATCTACAGTATGACAATTTGTCTACAAATATGTCACTGCCTGTTTACCTCAGTGTGTGTCAATTGGATTTAGCCCCTTATTTGCAGGAAAGAGAGAAAGGCAATCTTGACAGCGTCCCTGCTTGCAGGCCTGGCACTGCAGCCTCTCTCTCCCCCAACTTCCTGTTGCCACTAAGAACCACAGGGAGTGAGAAGCCACACACTGTGCAGACTGTGGGCTTCGCAGGACTAGGCCAGCTACAAAATTAGAGACCTGGGATCTCACTGAGAGACTAGAGAGCTGTTCACACAGAGGCAGATCTTTCTGTACAACACTTTGATTAAGTCTAGGAAGAACCTTAATAGACTGCCATTTACTAGAAAGGAACTTTTAGAGACAAGTGTTGTGGGGGATGGAGTTTGCTTTTTTTTTCTTCTACCAGCTCCTTCTATACTGAACAGCTGATGCTTGCATTAAAGGAAAATCATATAGGCTTATTCAAAGAAGATCAAAAGGCTTATTCAGCATTTATTAGATTTCCAGGAAGGGAAAACAAAAAGTCAGCTTTAGCTTACTTATAAATAGGTATATCCCTGTATATGTCAGCTTATATCACCCTGTGTGCTATATAATTTACCCTGTGTATTTAGTATTATAATAAATGAAGTGCCTTCCTATTGCTGGGCACAGTTTGCTCTTTTCACATAGGCACTTGTGCTATATACATTAATTCATAGGCTTGAC
This sequence comes from Spilogale gracilis, assembly GCA_004023965.1. Lineage (NCBI taxonomy): Eukaryota > Metazoa > Chordata > Mammalia > Carnivora > Mephitidae > Spilogale > Spilogale gracilis. The sequence goes on from PITA01006661.1 coordinate 91,229, forward strand.
CTAAGCAAGTGAACCCAAGAACTGCACTAGGTTGTTTCTATGGTCTGTGGATTACTAAAATAGAACCTAACATTGTTATTTTGTGACAAATGATAAACGTTCCTTTTCATAGCATTTAGCAGCAGCATTAGAGTTGTGATAACTGAATTATAATCTCTATCTCTTTTTTTCTTTTCCAAATGTTCGTCCATATATATATATTCAAAACTGAGATGTAGGAAGGAAATGGCATACCTAACAGAGAAACTATTTAAACGACAAAACTTAATGTAGGGTATGTATCCACTCATTACATGAACATATATTATATATCTTTACTTATTAACAGCTTCAGATCTGTTTATTTTTTTAAAAGATTTTATTTATTTATTTGACAGAAAGAGAAAGAGAGAGAGCACCAGCAGGGGGAGCAGCAGGGAGAGGGAGAAGGAGGTTCCTTGCTAAGTAAGGACCCTGATGCAGAACTTGACCCCAGGACTCTGGGATCATGACCCAAGCTGAAGGCAGACATTAACTGACTGAGCCACTCACACGTCCCTTCAGACGTGTTTAGAAAATATATTTCAAGACCAAGAACATCTAAAGATATTAACACAAGCCTCTAGTGCAGGAAGGTAAAAAGAAATTTAAGAAGGTAATATTTTAAGCAAAAATGCAAATGCCATTTATTTTATACTGAGCCCTTTTATATTATGATATTACAAAGGGACAGGAGCTAGAAGTCTACATTACTCCTTTAAAATGTACCTGTAAAAGTACAAATTTTACACTATATACAGAATTCTTTATGAGAGAAGAGTCCTATCTACCTACCTGGACTGGTTTTTGTTCAGACCCCATCATAATAAGGAAATAATGATGTTAGAGGGATCCAAGTTACAAAAGAAGAGTACCTCTCTATCGCAGCTATAATGACTAACTTAAAATAGCTTAAAACAGAAATGTGCTATGTAGAGAGGGTAAAAACATCTTTTTTTTTAAATATGTAAAAAAATACTTATGAAGACATAATTAGAGGCTATTATATAAAAACTGAGAAAACTTAGATAAAACTTCAAGATAATTAAGAAAACGATTCCCTCTTGATTCCTCTATGTATAGGAGAAGAGAATTATATATAATAATGAAAATGCATAGTAAATTTTGAAAAAAAAATAAGCAAAAGGCGAGGTAGAGGGAAGCATAAATCTTATCATACTGAGAGGGAGAGGCCAGGGACATATATGGATAAAGATGATGGGTTTAACATCCCATTAATTTTTGCTTTCCACCACAGAGATAAGGATTTTCAGAAAGTTGTATACGTACAGGGATGAAGAAAACAAGGAAAAGCAAAACAACAACTAATTTTCTGGAATCTGTGCATGTGACTAACTCAGCATATCCAAGAGACCTGAATCCTAAAACTTGTAGTGAGAAAAGTCGAGTAACACAATTTACAAAACAGAACCATGAAAAGATGTAGAAATTGGCAGCATTGGGTGCTTCTTGAAATAAGGAAAAAGAACAGAAAGAAGAAACCAGAACTGTAAAAGTTTGTTGAAGTAGTAGTCAGAATCCCCCTCTATCCTCAAATGCTTGTGCTGCTGGGTATTTTAATGAAGGGTCCAGATTCCCTTTCAAGGAACAACTTGTCACACACTGCTACCAGTGGTACTGCAAACTGACTTCAGGTGTCAGCCCCCTCAGAAGGCCAAGCCATCCAAGGTCTCAGGCTGCCTCACAGTGGCCCACATCTAATGGCTCATCGGTGCACCATGATAAAGGCCTAGCTCTTCAGCACAAATAGGATCAACCCTGAAGGCCTGCTTTAGTTCACAGCTGCACAGTTTAGCCCAGTCTGTCTGTGGGACTCTACAGTATCTCGCCCACCCCCACCAAAGCACTGTTTTAATTTATACAGAGTCCTAACCACTTCAGCAGCAGGGCAAGAGTGGGAGAGGGTCCTTTTTCTTTCTTTTTTCATTCATGATCATTCATGCATTTGTTTGTTGTTTGTTTATTTGACAGAGAGTAACACAGCTAGAGAGGGAACACAAGCAGGGGGAGTGAGAGAGGGAGAAGCAGGCCTCCGGCAGAGCAAGGAGCCCAATGCAACACTTGATCCCAGGACTCCAGGATCATGACCTGAGCTGAAGGCAATTGCTTAACCAACTGAGCCACCTGGGTGCCCCAAGGGAGAGGTTCCTTTTTCAAGAGGTTCCTATTTTAAGTTCGTCATTATAGCTGCGATAGAGAGGTACTCTTCTTTTGCAACTTGAATCCTCTAACATCATTATTTCCTTATTATGATGGGATCTGAACAAAAAACAGTCCAGGTAGGTAGATAGGACTCTTCTCTCATAAAGAATTCTGTATATAGTGTAAAATTTGTGGTTTTACAGTTTTTCAAACCAGAGGCCTCCATGTTAGTCTGTTGTTACTAAACACACGGCAAGTGGCATCATGGATTTGGTAAACTCACCACAATGTTCAGTCTCTCTGCTAGAGAAGGTAAGCATCAATCTCTCCTTCTGAATTTAGGATTTTCAACTGTAACTGCTCCAACTTCTATTTCTGAATCATATCTTTTCTATCGTACCTCTTCCTCTACTGTCTTATAGATACTCAACACAACGGTTTGCCTTAATACTCATCCTTCATACTAATTCACTTAGAGCCACCTTCCCAGAAACCAGACTTGCAACAGTGACTCTTCCTAAACTCCAAAGAAGACTGATGACTTATTCTTGGTCTGTAAAGCAAAGAGCCTACTTTAGAAAGGGGAACACTAGTTAGAGTTGAGGGCAGGAATTTTATACCTAGTAACATTGAAATAAGTGAATATTTATACATCACGCAGAGATACAAGTTTTCTTCCTTCAAAGATTGCCTTTAGGGTACTCAGATAAGACCTTCTCTGGAGAATCTGAACAGCCTAACAGAGAAGACATAAATATGTCTATATTAAAGAGGAAATTGACCAAACAGTTCATCCTTATAGTGAAGCCAAAGGTGAGCCTGATGATGGCAAAGATATTATAATAAGGTCTTTTGTAGCTTTAGAAGATAATCAGAGATTAATAACTGTGCCTAGAAACCCTATAACATAAAAAAATAAACTATATTACAAAACATGGAGAAATCAGAGATGATTAAAAGGTTAAGAAAATAAAATCATGAATACTCTCAGAGAGAAAACAGAAGGTATTATATGCATGAAACAAGAATAAGATACTATAAAAAAAGAGAAAGAATAGAGTTCTGGGAAATTAAAAACAAAATTTGTTAGAAGATAAAGGAGAATTGAGACTACCTATCTGAAAATATATCATAAAGGCAAAGATATGGAAAATAAGGTGGAAATTTTTTAAAAAAAATGGAGGCTCACTCTAGATGTTTCAACATACAGATTCATAAAATAGAATTGAGAAATCATCAATAAAATATTCAAAAGTGCCAAGAGTGTGCCAGAAAAATAGATGAAGCAAAATGGAATTCTACAATGTCCTTGGGATAGGATGTAGTAGAGTACATCAAGAGTTCTTTTAATTTCTCAGAGCAATCTTAGAAGGTAGGAGATAGTGGAGCAAAAGAACATGTTAATGTCAGTAAGATACAATCAACAAAATTTTGCTATACAAATGATTCATTGCTTCAGTAAAGCAATGTTACAACACTGGGTACAGTAGAATTGTTAGATATCAAAGGAAACTTAAGAAACACAGGAACAAAATACAACAAATGGATCATGTGGACCTCATTAGCTTAGATATTTATTCTCATCAGCCAACTAAAAACAAAAAGTGTATGAAAAAGTTGGGAAAAGCTAAACATGACCTCATTATTAAATATATTAATGTTTAACTTACCTGTTGTGTCACTGTGACTATAGACTGGTTAACAAAAATAGCTCTTATTTGATATAGATATATACTGAAGTATTTAAAATAGACAACATAATTTTGGGGCTTTTCTTTAAAATTGTCCTATCCTTTTCCTTCTCCCCAAGAAAAGTGTGGAGTATGAGTAGCACAGAAGAGCTGATGGGTGGTGATGGTGGGTAATGGGCAGAAAGAGATCATGGCATTATTATCCTTTCTTCTTTTGTGCATGTTTGATAATATCTAATATATATTTATATATATGTATATATTATATATATTCAGTCTCTATGTTCAGAACTTAGTTCTGAAGAGACATCAACCTAAATAAGTGAGAAGATAAAATGCAGACATTTTTAGAAATACAAGACATCAAAAATTTTACCTCTCATATATACTTTCCCTAAAAGTTACTGGAGGAAATGGTACTTCAAAATGAGAATAAAGAAAAAAACAAAAACAAAACAAAACAACAAAAAACACAAAACCAAAAACCCAAACCAAAAAAAACCCCCAAAACAGAAAGCACAGGGTAGGGTAAAGGAGGTAGGAAAAATAACAAACAGGGGACATAAAGAGAGTATCTTAAAATGATTATATCACTTTGTGCTTTTTTTTTTTTTAAGGTTTTGTTGTTGTTGTTGTTGTTGTTCTTTTATTTGGCAGGGAGAAACACAGTGAGAGGGAACACAAGCAGGGGGAGTGAGAGAGGGAGAAGCAGGCTTCCCGCCAAGCAGGGAGCCCGATGCGGGGCTCAATCCCAGGTCTCCGGGATCATGACCTGAGCCGAAAGCAGTCACTTAACCAATTGAGCCACCCAGGCACCTACTTTGTGCTTCTTTTGAATGTTCAGACCAACAGAAAACACACACACACACGCACACACACACACCCTTATTTTTCCATTGACATCTGGTTGCAGGTCATTCTCTATATAACCAGATTACTTTAGGTTAAGAAACATAAGCTTTCAGGAAAATTTATAAGAAACATACTTATGAGGATTTTAGCTTTCATAAGTCCTAGTCTTTTTTAAAAAAATACTAGTCTTTTTAAAAAAGCTGTTAGAGTAATTAAGAAATTCAAATCCATAAAGATTAAATAAATTAGACAAAAATTTTGCATCACCAGGTACTAAAGTTGGTTCAGAATGTAACCCCCAATTTATCAATTCCATGCAATCAAACTCAGGGCTCATTCTTTCAATAGGAGCCACGAGGGGGTTCTCAAATTTTCTTTTTCCTTTATTTAGACTGTGGCCTTAGTCACATCTAATGGTTAAAAGTACCTAATATATGCATTGTTCTGCTTAAGCTTAAATAATGTTGTGTTCACATTATAAGCATTTATTAATACTTCATATGTTGAAAAAAAAGGTGTTATAATGTAGTACTTTAGAGTGATGTAAATAGTAATTTGTTAAAGGCAAAAATATGATTTTCTACTCTGATGGTTAGTAATAGAAAAATATATTTTAAATATCAATTGGCATAAAAATAAAATGTTTGAAAGAAGCAATTACTTTAGAAATTCTCAAAATAGCAATATTTTATAGAATTTTATAAAAGTTACTTTAATGGGGGCGCCTCGGTGGCTCTGTCGTTAAGCATCTGCCTTCAGCCCAGGTCATGATCCCAGAGTCCTCAGTTTAAACCTCACATCCACATCGGGCTCCCTGTTCTGCAGGAAGCCTGCTTCTCCCTCTCTCTCTTCCCCTGCTTCTATTCCCTCTCTAGCTGTGTTTCTCACTGTCAAATAAAGGAAATCTTTTTTAAAAAAAGTTACTTTAATGCCTTTACTGTTTCATATGTTACACTGGACCAAATTATGTAACTTATTTTATAATTATTTTAAGTTACTGTATAATGTAAATTACAGTTCACTTTTTAGTTTCTGATTTCTATTAGCGTGTAAAGGATTTTACATTTGCATTTAAATAGAAAGGAAATATGATAAAGATTTTAATTAAAAGGCTGTCTGTTTGGGTTAATTCATTTTTAATAGGAACAGTAAATATTTTTCAAATTGTTTAGCTCTTACCACAAGATGAGTTCATTGTTGCTTTTATCTAGTTATGTCAGGTGATGCTCAATAAAGATCACTGTGTAAGCCCCTATTATTTAAGAAATATTTCTCATTTCTTCATTGATTTTTAAAAAACCAAAGCGAAGTTTTGAATAGTACTTGAGAGAACTGATGACAGGTCACTGTATTAGTATAAAAGATTATTAACACTTATAAAATATGTTACTTATTTCTACAAGTGTGTTCAAAAAAGTATATATGCAGACCTATACACATATGGAGTAGTAGATTTTCATTCTAAAGTTATTTGATGAAAAAGAAAAATGAAAAACTATCCTATTTCGAAAGTTTGGCTGAGTCTTCAGAGTCTCATCTAGTTTTTAGGGACATCTCTATAAAATGAATAACCATCCATTAATTAGTCTTCATATTGTTATCTGATTTTTTTTTATTTTTTCAGAGATTTTATTTATTTATTTGACAGAGAGAAAGACAGCAAGAGAGGGAACATAAGCAGGGGGAGTGAGAGAAGCAGGCTTCCTGCCATGCAGGGAGCTCAATGCAGGGCTCCATCCCAGGACCACGGGATCACAACCTGAACCAAAGGCAGATACTCAACAACTGAGCCACCAAGGCACCCCCATATATATTATCTGGTTTTAAAGTGGCAGAAAGTTCTGTAATAACAATATCAATCTTAATCTGAAGTCCTGTGAACTTTTTTTACTTTTGACCCTAGTTCTTTGAAAATTGGTCACTTATCTGTTGATTTTACATGCGTCCTTAGATTTTAAATGAATTCAGTTAATTACGTGGGATCTACTTGAAATATTGTATCTTAAAAAATCATTTATACATGTTTATCATATTTCAGGATGTTCACTTTTTATTTTGTTTGTAGCTACAATGATCTAATTTGTAATGTTTCTTTACTTACCAGTTGCTAAGAAAATAGCTCACTTTCTCCCTCAAGAACCCTAAAACTGTACTGGACATAGGTATTTAAATAATGAACTGAAGTGTTTTTCTAGTGTTTTCTGGCTTGCATCACACTATTAAGTAAATGGATTAAGTTTCCTGTAATGCCAGCTAGGAGAGATCTTGACAGTTGTGT